>CM062291.1:303419907-303593248 GCA_031216915.1 Pictodentalium vernedei | reverse complement strand
CGAGCAATGACTCTTCAGTAATTGCTCGATAGCTTATTCGGGGAAATTATCAACACTGTTTCTAGGTCATCCCACTTACGGAATACCTTTTTAAAAACGACTGGTCTTCGGCACCCCCCTTTTTCGAAATTAGTCGATCGAGCAATTGCTCTATAGCTCACCTGCTCGATGTCGTCGTTCGTGCAATACATGTTCCAGTTACTGATCGATAGCTTATTAGTGGAAATCATAGAGGCTTTCGTTGTACACATATGGATATGGGACCTACACATACTTATAATTCTCAAAGAATCAGAACAATAAGGGAGTAGGCAGAAACTATAGCCTATATGTACAAATGTAGAAGCAGAGGATCTGGGTAATTTATATTCACTCTTATACAATCGAACGCGTCTTATAGCACTACGTGCTACTATTATATGCACAAAAATGGGGAAATCCAAGTCCGTCTCGGTAGCTTTGGATGGACTTTGGTGATTTGGGGGATTGTCGGGTTGTTTGTGGTAATTAGCTTTACTGCCATTAAATCTAACGAGCCTGTTAGCACTACGTGCTACTCTTAATAAACCCAAAATGAGGCTTCGTCAAGTCCGTTTCGGTGATTTTGGGTAGTTTTTGGTGTTCTAGGGAAATTGTCGGGTTCTTTGTGGTAATTAGATTTACTCCTATTCAATCGACATACCACCGAATATGCCATTTTCCTATAAGAAGCCTTTCAGGCCCATAGCAACCACGTGCTACCATAGAAACCAAGATAGCGGCCCTCCAGTATACAAAATGGACGGACGGAAACCCGTATCGCCTTAACAACTCGCTCTGCGCATGCGCACTCTCCAGGCATCACTAAGGTAATGACGTCACGAGATGACCGTTCGCACGGTCTACCATGACAACCCAACGTGGTGCCACTGGGTCATGTGACTGTGACGTGCGACCTATACTACTGCGTGCTCACCGCCGTCATTGACAGTTTGTGTTATTGGGCCACATGAAACAGTTGGGGTGTCAACTAACCCTTAATTAAGACGACTTCTCAAACAATTTTTTTTAATAATTGAAAAGCCCACCCCCTCCCCCCCCCCCCTCCCCCCCCCCCCCTCTCCCCCCCCCCCCCCCCCCCCCAAAAAAAAAAAATAGCCTATGGGATGAGCTCGTTTGGACGGTGTATCATAAGCTATGTTTTAGAGATAAAGATTGAAAAGAATGCAACTGAATGCCGACTTTTTTTGTGAATAAGCTTTGACCGGATACGTAAAAAGAAAATTCAAGAATTAACTGCTGGTGGGGGGTATTCCTGCACCGGACAGGAATGTCTGGCCATTAAAATAAGTCAAATTTTGAGGATATTTAACCAAATTTTCCCCTGTAAATCGTTTTGTTTTCAACCAATGATTTCTCAAATCAAATTTTCTTGAATTTTCATCAAATTTAGTTATGGCTGCTGTGAAGCACCCATGACTTGATTCGATGGAAAATGTGTTAAAAGTTACTCAGCGAGTTAAGAGTTAAGAATGTATTTTTTTTTTTTTTTTTTTTTTTTTGCATGGGTCTTCTATTCGAGTACGGTAAGGGTCTGATGCAAACTCATTTTATTTGAAATATCAGTATTATAGCACGTATGAATCGTCCCTGATTACCCAGACTTTTGCCGGTGCAGCTAGTGTTAAATTTCTATAGGAACCGGATCATAGGACAGATGATGATGACTATGGATAAGTCAGTAGTAGAGGTCTTAGACCTGTGAGGATGAGAGTGGTCTAGATGCAAGGAACTGAACATACGCTAGGGACCATAACTATCCTCGAATAGATATCATCCGATAAGTATCTTGTAAAAGCTATCTCCCAATAGTACATCACCATGTCATAGCTCTAATACCTAGATGAGCGTAAGAGGAGTCACTCATTCGAGAAATTAGTCGATGGCTTATTTGCTCCATGGGATTCTAGCCGTTCGTACGATCTGAGATAGTTAGCAAGCCTGCAGTAATGCTAAAAGTCAGTAGTAATCGTACAACGTTGAAATGGCTGGAGGAGACTATAGTATTGGGCGACTACCGTAGGACTTGATCATAGGACAGATGATGATGGACTATGGATAAGTCAGCAGTAGTGGCCTTAGACCTGGTGTGGGGTGATATAGCTGCTAGGAATTGAACAGGCGCTAGGAGTCATAACTATCTTCAGATTGATATTCTCCATATAAGGTTTCCCCAAAAGGTCTCCTCAAAAGGTATCTTCAAATGGTACATCACCATGTCATAAGTATCCTCAAATACCGAGATGAGTCGTAGAGACATATGTGGAGTCACTCGTCGAGAAGTTGCTTTATAACTCATTTGCTCGATGGGATTCGAGTCGTTCGAGCGATGCCTGGACCTGCTCGTTGACTCTTGGCTTCAGGAATCATATAGGACTTCATTATACACAGGGATGATAACTGTAGGGGTATGTACAGGGCATTACGTACTACCTATATCAACCGCCGATAGTAAAATCTATTCAGTGGGTTAGTAGTACCAAATACTAGCGTAGACCAACTGGGGTACAGACTGTATACACATACCACCGCACTAGACAACTATGCATTACCCCCCCCCCCCCCCCCCCCCAACTGCTTGACCCAGGCATTACGTACTACTTAAACCACCTGTGTACCAGCACACCGCCCTAGATGCATAGTTGTAAAAAATGGTAACACTGAACCAGAAAGGGGGTACAAACCGCACATCCTATATTACCGCACTCCACAATATCGCTTGACCGAGAATAACGTAATACAGTACCAGTCATAGGATAATACAAAGCATTCGGAAAGTTAATAGTACCAAGGGTTGAAGTGGAACCTGCAAGAGTATATACCCCATACTATACTACCGTTCTAACTACCAGGCATTAGCCGCACCCTCACTACCTCAAGGCCTAGCATTACGTTCTGCCTATACCAACTGCAGGACAGTATAACACTTGGGTGGCTCAAAAGTGCAAAGTGCTAACAATAGGTTTATGGGTTACAGACCGTACATCCTATACTGCCATTCTAAACTACCAGGACTACTTCGCAATACCGCACTAGACGACCATGTATTACCCCACCTACCCTACAATACCGCCTGGAATAGCATTATGTACTATCTATACCAATCCCAAGATAGGACAAAGCATTAGGTGGATTAGTAGAATCAAGGGACTAACAGGGACCATGCAGTGGATATATTATACCCATTCTGTACTACCATATCAGTCCAGTACGAGAAACCCAACATCCCCTGACCCGAATAACGTCATATCAGATTGTACAGTGGACAACAACATCGGTCAACGTTTCTAATGACGTCGCGCCCCAAAGCCATGTGTGCAAATATATCACTATATATACCATAGCATACTGTATATGCAGTAAGTACACCACTTGCCAGATCTGTCTGGATGGAGCTGAGGTTTTGCACAAGAAAAAGTCGCTTCGGTAAAAGTCTGGTTCCTATGGGAATTTTCCATTAGCTGCCCCGGTAAAAGACCGGGTAAACAGGGACGATTCATACGTACTATACTACTTATTCCCCCGCCCCGGGGAACACCGGGTCCAGGTAGTGAAGCAGTGCTTGTTTGCTGTGTTAAACAAGCTCTGTTTTACTGGTAAAATAGGGCCCACTCATCATGCTTGGGGTGGAAGTCCTCAAAAATGAGCATCATGGGCCTAAACAATTGACTAAACTTGACTCAATCTCCATGTTGCAGTCACGATTAGCAATAATGGGTTTGAGTTACTCCCGGGAGTTTACAACAAGTTATAAATTGAAATGTGACACTCCGTAGTAGTATTGACATTATACATATATACCATCCCTTGAGAGGAACAAGCTGCTATCTGCCAAGCATTGCAGATAGCACATTGTGCCATACAGGGGCCGATGTATTGCCTTAGAAATCACTCCGCCGATTGTATAGCTTCTTTGTTTGGGTGATTTTGACTAAACTTCGTCATTACACCCCCACCCATTGGCACCAGCACACGTAAAATACGTTAGAAACGAACTCTAGAGTTGTTCAGTTACAGTTCTCTGAAATTAAAGTCTTTCCGCTAGTGCACTTTTGGTGAAATGGGGGACGCGCTGCCGCCCTTGTAGCCCCCTCTTGCCCTTTATTCCGCGTCCTTGCCTCCGTTAGCTTGTTTCAGTTTAGCCCCATCTCGACCTTTGAAACAGACACTTCGCAAAACTTCCTCGCTCCGTCTGTATTGTGTACATTGAATTCCTGGGTTCGGGACAACGCGCCAATATTCTCGAGGTCTCAGCAAAGGCACGGTGCACAAAGTTTTGCCTACTTTAAAATACGGCATGACTCTTATTCCTTCCAATCGAGAGCAACTCTAAAGCCGAGTAAACTTATACCGTGGCCTCGGAATCGCTGCCACGGTTACCTTGAGATTACGACTAGAAGCGGCCTGCGCCGTATTCAGGGCTCAAAATAAGCGGTTGTCGCGTCACTTTTTGCTATGCAAAACTAACAAAAAGCTACACAATGTTCAATTATGTATAGCATTTTGCGATACAAGATAATCAACTGCAGTCCATTAGGCTGCAGTTGATTATCTTGTATCGCAAAATGTAAATGAAAATTTGCAAACAAATTTGAAAACTGGTTCACTGATGCTTTACTTCTGATTGTGGAACCTGCAGGCATAGCTCAGATTAACTCTCCATCAAGCGTCATTAGCAACTTCATATGTAAGATGAATTCTATTGGTTTAAATTCTTCCTGTTTTCACAACATTTTGCATAAAATGTACATAAAAAATAACTTCAAGCCCATCAAATTAAAAATCCCAACTTCCATTTTGAGAACTCTATTGAATAACCAAGACGCTATTTGAAAATATCTAAGTCCATGCAACCCTTAAAGGCAGTTCAGTTGAGAAAAAACATAGTAAATGTTTCATGTGTTGCATATCATTTGGAAATGCCCAGAAATGGATGGAAACTATTCTATCTACTAAGAAGAATTCAATACAAAACAGCATAACATAACTCTGGTGTACAAAAATAGCTATGTAATTTTTACAAAATGCTATTCATGTTTTTGAAATTTGTAGCAATTTGCTATGCAAAGAAAAAAAGTTATTTTGAGCACTGGCCGTATTTAATTTGTTCAAAGTGCATTCTATAATTCATAAAACGCGCCGGATCTTTCTGTTTGAACAGGTAAACGTAAGCTGTATTTTTTGCTTCCTGTCTTGAGTTACCTAACGTACCGGAAGGGCGGTGGCTCATTGGTTAGAGCATTTAACTGTAAACCGAAAGGCTGAGGTTCGATCTTGATCCGCGCCATCTGCATTGTGTCCTGGGGCAAGACACTTAATCCTGATTGCATAATTATACGTTCTGCTGTGAGCTGAGGCATACTGCACGTCGAGGTGTACTTGCCTTCTTCCGCCGCTAACTCATCTTGTGCTGGGTTAGTAAGTTGGAGAGTCTGACAGTTGCTCGCCGCTGCTCGGTGGTTCTCTCCTAGTACTCCGGCTTCTTCTACCTGTAAAACTGATCGACACGATATGACTCTGGCTGTTGAAAATGTCGTTACACCCCAATAAACACAACTACCGAGACTGTAAAATCCAGTTTTGCTTTAAAGTAATACTACAAGAAGGCTTCTTTTGGGGAGATCCTGGGGGTAGCCGGCCGCAAAACGCAAGCCGGTTGCTTTTGCATGTCTGCCTGCAGACACAATTGACGTGCGTTTTACGGACGCGAGTTGCTTTATGGAGCTATTTGGTTGAAACAGCCCGACAGCCGTCCTTTCTAAGGACGCCGAAATGCCTCTGGAAGGCTAGTTTATTATAGACGTATAGCAAGGGCTCTCTTACCAGGGGTCTGGTAGGGAGGAGTGAAACCAGGCGCGTAGCCAGTATTCTATAATGGGGGGGGGGGGGGGGGGGGGCAAATGATATTTAAAAAGCCGTTGTGTAGTGCTTCTGTAGCCTCCTCTAGTCCTAACTAGGACCCTCCGGTCATTGCTTCCTCCTCCCACTTCCCTAGAGGGAAGTGGGAAGAGGGGGACAACGACCAAAGGGTCCTAGTTAAGACTAGCGCCCTCACCACTACACCCCAGAGAAAATGTTGCAAAATTTAGCGCCCTAAGAGCCAATATGAGGCATTTGTAGCGTATGTAGCCCCTATATTGGAGACCACTTTAGGGCTCTATGTTGTGTGAAACATGTTTAGGGGTCAGCGAATATTTTAGGGGTGCCAAGTCCCCTCCAGGTCCACCCGCCCCCGTAGCTACGCCAATGGGTGAAACAAGCTGAATTTCCGACAGGACGCTCCGTTCTCTGAAAAGTTACAAATGAAAAGTGCAGTCAGAAAGATGGACACCGGTTGATTATCTTGTGACACCGGTCTTGCAATTATCTTCCTTCCACTATTCCAGAACGGATAACAACGGAGTCCAAAGCGGCATCATTACTATGGTTATGGGAAGATGCACTGACAGCGATACAGCGGTTGAGACAATGAATGCCAGAGAAGAAGCCAGATCATGGGAAATCCAAGAACAGGCTATAGCAGAAACAAACACACCGGACCTACCGAGAGCCACCACAGCTATCAGCTCCAAGCAACACAGGAAGAAGAAGCATAAACAATGCTGCTAACCAGATGTTCCTCCTTTAACCCACCCAGACATGCTGCAGAAAACTTATCTTCTACAGTAAAAGAGGGTCGAAAGGGGCTTTCGCAAAAAAGGCCCTGCGAGCCTTCGGCGCTTGAAACCATTGATCATGCCATGCTGTGGGGTGGAACACCAACTATCCGATTGTTTGTGTGTTAATGCAGTGTTTTGTTGGAAATTATAACCCCCGCTAATGGAATTTCACACTCCTTTTGGGAAACAGTCTCGAATGGTATGATTTGCACCTGTAGTAAAAACATTTTCCGACTTTTCAACTATTGTATTATTGACCAGTGACCACCGATTTGTCAACTATCGTCAATTTAGCCGACCTGATTGGGTATGATGGAAATGATGTTGGGGTGGGACACCCCCATCCCCTTCCTTCCCTTTGGATGCGACCCTGTAGAGTTTTTTTTCGAGTTATCCATAGAACTCACACCTGAATTGACATGCCTGATAATCACAACGCCGGGGAAATACATTGATGGTATTAGACGTAAATATATTTATCAAAGGAGTGACTTCTTATGCTTCATGAACTCCCTCCGCACAACTTCTAGTTACAAGCCTGTTCACTAAAATCTTTACAGCCAGTACAGGGTCAGTCAGTACTTGAGGGCTTACGACAGGTATATATTTATTTATTATGCATGTGTGTGCAAATATGACATTAATTCGAGTGTTCAATCTATACTGAGATGTGAAATGTGATCACTCCAAGCAAACACCACACCTAGATTTGTTGAATTGAGCAAGGGAATTGATGCTGACGAAGTAATTAATACAAGTCTTCATAATACTGCGTGATATCCTTCTATAGTTAACCACTTTACTAACACAACAAACAGACAGTGGCAGCGCCAGAAAATGTTTTACGTGGGGAGTGGGACATGTAGGGAACGTGGTCCTCATGGAGAGGGGGCAAGTCCGCAAGTGGACTTTTAGGACCATAGCATTGCATTCACACACCGTAGGTATGTGAGTTCCTAAGGCTCGAGTAATCATATGAGGCTTGTTTGAGGTTTTGTTCGGTGGAAGGGGCATGGTAAGGTTCTCCTCCCAGATAAATGTGAATTATCTTTGACATGAAGCCTTCTGGTGACTTTTTGGGTAAATCTCCCCATTTCACACCTCCCCCGTAGCTAACACACGACGCTTACCAGAAGTATTTAATGTGGGTTTCATGTCAATTCTGGATGATCTCGTAGATGATCTCATGTGACGTCATAGTCACGTAACCCAGTGACGCTGTGTTTGGCTGTTATGGTAGCCCGCGTGAGCGGCTATGTTGTGACGATATCCCCATTGAGATACGTTGTCTACGTGCGCATGCGCAGCGCGTGTTGTTAGGGTGACACGTGTTTCCGTCGTCCATTTTGTATACTGGAGACCGCCATCTTTCTATGGTGGGACGTGGTTGTTATGTGACCCAAAATCCTCGTTTACTTCGCAGAATTACTCAAATAGACCCGACAAATTTTACTAGTTCGGATTCCTTCAGAATCCCCTGCTTCTGTCTACCCTGGTCTTATAGCTTATTCTCTCCATTCATTGGCTTCTCCTGTCTATGTTATGACTATCCCGGCCTCCCTATAAAGTATTCTGACTTTCCTAGATGTGTTTGTGTGCTAGTGCACAATGTGTATACATCACATGTAGCACATAGGCACATGCTGGGTGTGCCGATATGTGCTTGTGTGCTTATACACACTGTGCGCACATCACATGCAGAGATTTAATTGGCTGTTATACGGGGAGTTTGGCCTTTCAATTGGATGGTATAATACAGTCGTGGCGCGAAAATATGCTCCTCAACTGAGGTTTCCTATTAAGTCCGTTATATATAAATGTTATAGAACTTAAGTTTAACGTCTTCTGAGAAGTACGCTTGTATAAGCTCGGCTGTAAAAGATTTTTTCGATCCTATCCGGTGCATTTAAACAGCCTAAAGCGCGCCAGAACAGCAGAACAGTGAAGTGAGTTAAATGCTTCGAACCGCGATCAGAACGTCTGATAAAACGTTGAAAAGCTCCGAGGTTACGGAGGGGAAAGCGTGAGGATGCTTGCCGAGTATGCAATCGGATATATCGTTCTAGTTGCCTATGCATTGGAGAAAGCAGACTGATAATCGTACAAGTTATGAGATAGCTTCAGAGAAGTATTAAGCTGGAACTGTTAACGCATCATATAGCGGTCATATTAACTCATATCTCAGAAGTCTTGATTGAACTCACATTACTAGAAGCTGTGTTCAATTAGCTAGATATCTGAATCTGAAGGAACTCCGTTATGCTATTACAAGTGGCGCGCATTAATGGAACTACGTTTATCAAGGATATCCGGATTAGAGGAATTACAATACGTCACCGAACGCGATTTACTTCAGAACTGTGCTTACCACTGTGGATTTATCGTGGGAATTTACCGAAGCTAACTCCATAACGGTTTCCAGGATAAATACTGTGCATCTGGATTATATTTGAACGACGGGCATTCTCACTGTGGAATTATTGGGACAATAAAAAAGGGGGTGGGGTGGGGTTGGGGGGGTATGAGGGGGGCTGCAAAATTTCGTTTTAAAATACAATATATAGACAATAAACATATAGTGTGTTTTTATATCTGTGTTATACAACGAGTTGAAATATGGTTTATTTTTTCGAGGCTTCGCCGAGAAAAAATAAACCATATTTCAACGAGTTGTATAACACAGATATAAAAACACACTATATGTTTATTGTTTTTATCTGATAACAAACAGACACCCGTCTCGTGCGTCTACCCGACTTATATATGCTTCCCACGGGCCTCCAAAGAAAACCAGTCTACGAGACAAAAGAAATAGGACAAGACGCATAGAGTTGTGTCCCTTACATTACAAAATCGATGACGGCGATTGTAAAGTGCGATTGCACTTCTTGCATCATGTAACTGCGCTGGAACAAAATAAATTTCAACTATTTTATTAACAGTAACAAAACGGTGTTTCAGTAGAGTTATTCTTTTTTTGACATAGTTCCAGTTTTCTTCCGTGTTTTATGCTGTAGTCCCAATATAACAAATAATTTTGCGTTTGTTTACAATTTTTACGAAGTGTTTTTTTTCAGGTAGAGCAGACGAACTTTTAATTAGCGCAGTTCCGCGAGTACTTTTGATCGAGGCCGTGACTATAAATAGTTCGCAGTCGCCGCATACTAATTACTATTAACATTCAAGTAATTTCTACAATGTTTTGAAGCAAAATTTTAGGTTGCCTTTATTGAAGCAAAATAAATAAGAAATGACACCATCAGAGGATTTTGACAAAGTGCAATAAGCGTACAATTAAAACCTGCCCTGTGATATAACGATGTTTCATGAATGAATGAATGAAAATGGGATTGAAAGAGGTCAGAGGTCGTTCGCATAAATTATAATTATATACAACACCCGTTGTATATACTTCAAGTATATACAACGGTTGTTATACTCTATGGTTATCAGATAATATATATATATACATACGTTATCCCAGCTCATGCGTTGTTTTGTTTGAGCAATCTGAAGCCATGAGAAATTGCACCACACGCAACAGGTCAAGGAAGCCAAAATTCACAAGTCATTCATCGCAGGGTAACCTAATCGACAGTGTACGGAGGATTTGAAGAGCGATATACCCGGGTATATCGCCCCTTGAGTCAGACACCCACTGCCAGCGGTAAAACCCTCCGATAGTTTGACATATCTATTTGAGGATAACTTTTGAGGATGCGTTTTGTGTATACTTTTTGATGATGCCTTGTGGGGGATATATTTTGGAGGACATCTATCGGAAGAACATCTATCGGAAGAACATCTATCGGAAGATAGTTATGGCTCCTAATATCCGTTTTCCCCGGCCTTCAAGACTACCCCAAGACCTTCGTAGGTCTTAAACCACCACTGCTGACTTGTCCATAGCCACCACCATCTGTCGTGTGATCCAGTACTATTGTATTCATCCAATGCTATCCTCTTCTATCATCCTTGCAGTCTCGTGCCATTACTGCCTTGCACTAATACTATTGGCTACTCACTATTCTGTCCTGTGCTAGTGTCTCCACATTACTGACTTGTAACACTACTACAAGATTAGTAGCTACACCCGATTATGTCTCATCTGCCCTTGGCCAAATCTTTAATAGCCTCAACCAGATCACCCACTCATAAAAGCCTGTACCAGTCTATACACTGCCTAGACCTAGTTCAAGCTGCGGTATCTTACATATAAGAAACTGTATGTTAATCGTACCGAGATGTTCTATGTATTAGTACATTTTGTGTCACAATGTGTACACAATGCATGCAGCACATGGGCACATGCTGGGTGTACCAATATGTGCATGTGTGCGTATGCACCATGTGTTCACAACATATGCAGCAGATGGGCGCATACGGAGAAAGGGGGATTCCTAATACACAAAATGCACACATCACATGTAGCACATAGGCACACACTGGATGTGCCGATATGTGCTTGTTTGCTTATGCCCAATGTGCGCGCATCACATAAACACATACGGGTATTTAAGGACACTTGGTGGTGTACTATTGAAGGATACCTTTTCTTTTATTGGATACAAATCTGTGGATATCTATTTGAAGATAGTTATGGCTCCTGGTACCTGTTTGACCCGGCCTTCTAGACCACTCCAAGACCTTCATAGGTCTAAAACCCCTACGGTTGACTTGTCCATAGTTACCACTATCTGTCGTGTGATCCAGCACTATTCTAGTCACCCAATACTATAGTTTTCTACCATCCTTACAGCTTTGTACCACTGTTATTGACTTATAGCACTACTTCATATTTCCTAGTGCTCTGCACTCGGTCAGATCTTAAACAGGCGCATCCAGATTGCTCGATTCATCTAAACCCGTTTTTGGTCTTTACATTTCCTTGACCTAGAGCACGCTTGGATACCTTACTTGTCGGAAACAGTCTGTTGCTGGTACCTAGATGTGCTGGAGTGGTAGTGCACAATGTGTGCACACCACATGCTGTACACAGACACACGCTGGATGTGATATGTTTGCACACCTCATGCAGCTCATAGACACATATGACGAAGAGAGATTCTGTAATCACAGACATATCCCAAAAAGAAATTCCGCAAGTGGGATTCCCCTCCGACTCCGTGAAATGTATTTTGTATTAGAGTAAATCTAATTACCCAGAATCCTCGTTTACTTCGTAGAATGACCAAAATAGACCCGAATCACCAAAACAAAGACCAGAAATAACCGAAACAGACTTCGGGAAGCCACCATCTTGGGTTTATAATAGTAGTAATATAGTGCTATAAGGCGCGTTCCAAGAGTCAATCCAATTACCCCAATCTACAGTTACAATTACCACAAACAAACCGACAACTATTTATTTGGCTCGGAATTCTCACTAAATCCTCGGATTCTACCTATTTATTTCAGGTAGGATTTCTGGAGAGTCCTACTTATAAGTATAGCACGTAGTGCTATAGGACCGAGCGATATACTCCAGTAGCGTAAAAGAGCCATTAAGTTGGACCAGTTTTAGCTTATTGGTTACTATTTTTAGGCTTGCTGGTCCGTTCTGACCAGTTCAAAACAATAGCATCACTTCATTCTGTAGTTTTGGACTATTCTCTTATGGCGTAAGAACATTTAACTTGGAACAGTTTTACATTCCAAACCCAGTCTGTCACTATCTACAGATGCTATTCTCGCTACTCTAACCCTAACAGTCTAGCTAGTCCTTGCCATCTCTGGTTCCTACCATTACCGCATGGAGGTCTCGGAATGTGCACTCAGATTGCTTCATTACCTGTAATGTACACCTACCCATACAGAGTTATCACCCTTGTGTAGTCCTGTATGATTCTTAAACCCGAAAGACAATCGAGTAAGAATACACATTGCTCAAACGACTCGAATCTTATAGAGGAAATAAGCTCTCGAGTAATTGCTCGAATGAGTGACTCGTTTTACGACTCTTATACTCATCTGGGTTTTGGAGGATAGTTTTGACATGGTGATGTACCGTTGGAGGATACCTATTGCGGGATACCTTCTAGAGGATAGTTATGGTTTCTAGCGTCTATTCAGTTCCTTGCATCAAGGCCACTACTGCTGACCTACCCATAGTCTCCATCATCTGTCCTATGATTAGCTTCCACTATATTTACCCAATACTATAGACCCCTCCCCCCCCCCCCCCCCCCTTGTAGTCATCTACCGTTACTCCTGACTTCTAGCACTTTTACAGGCTTGCTAACTATCCCAGATTGCTCGAACGACTCGAATCTAATCGAGCAAATAAATCATCGAGTAAATACTCGAACGAGTGACTACTTTTACGACTCTTATGCCAATCTGGGTATTGGAGGATACATATGACATGGTCATGTACTATTGGAGGATGCCTATTGGAGGATACCCATTGGAGAATACCTTTTGGGGGATACCTTTTCGAGGACAGTTATTGCTCCTGACACCTGATCGGCTTCTGTCTTCAAGACCACCCCATGACCTTCATAGCTCTTAGACCTCCACTGCTGACCTACCCATAGTCCCCATCATCTATCCGATGATGAACTTCTACTGTAGTCACCTACAGTGCTCAAAATAACTTTTTTTTTGCGTAGCAAAATGCTACGCATTTCCAAAAAATGAATAGCATTTTGTAAAAATTACATAGCTATTTTTGTTTACCAGAGTTATGTTATGCTGTTTTATATTGAATTCTTCTAAGTAGATAGAATAGTTTCCATCCATTTCTGGGCATTTCCAAATGATCTGCAACACATGAAACATTTACTATGTTTTTTTTTAACTGAACTGCCTTTAAGGGTTGCATGGACTTGTATACTGTTATAAATGGCGTCTTGATTGTTTAATAGAGTTCTCAAAATGGAAGTTGGGATTTTTAATTTGATGGGCTTGTAGTTATTTTTAATGGACATTTTATGCAAAATGTTATAAAAACAGGAAGTATTTAAACCAACAGAACTCATCTTACATATGAAGTTGCTAATGATGCTTGATGGAGAGTTAATCTGAGTTATGCCTGGAATGTTCCACAATCAGAAGTAAAGCATCAGTGAACTAGTTTTCAAATTTGTTTGCAAATTTTCATTTACATTTTGCGATACAAGATAATCAACTGCAGCCTAATAGGCTGCAGTTGATTATCTTGTATCGCAAAATGCTATACATAATTTAACACTGTGTAGCTTTTTGCAAGTTTTGCAAAGCAAAAAGCGACGCGACACCGCTTATTTTGAGCTCTGGTCACCTAGTACTTGATTACACGCGTGTTCTATGTAATCTCCGTCTACAGCAACACTAAACCAGACGGAAAATGAAAATCCGGAACGGTAATTGTTGACTGACTATTTTTAAATAGAAGCGAAATTTCACTGGAATTTTCTACAAATCGTGCAACGCAATTACAATTTGAATCGCCAGTGATAGCTGAAAATTGTTTCCTGAGTTCCAATGTGTTCTATGTGCCAGTAGGCACATAGAACACATTAGAACTCAGGGGACCAAATAGTAACAGGGGGGGTTCCCTTCGTAAATTTGGTTGGCGATAAAATGTGTTCTTTGTGTTGATAGTTGTCAAATGAATTGCTCAGTGTCCTTCTAGAAATTGTTTTTTTTAGACGGGAAGGCGTGTAATAAACACAGAACGACGCAGGTTGGTGCGGCCTCTCGTTTCATCCTTCCGCGCTGGCACTCGTGCCATATCGATTAACCCATTCACACGCGTGTGTCGTTCTGTGTATATAGTATTCTACCACACTTACACCACTGCACTACCATTACTATTGACTTGTAGCATTCCTTCATACTTTTTAACTATACCGGGTTCTGTCTAGACTCTACCCTCGGCTGGGTCTTTAACAGGCTAAATCCAATTGGTATTGGTGTTTACATTTCCTTGATCTAGTTCTCACAAGGGTACCATCAAAGTACAAAAATACAAAAACTCCAACTGGGTTCATATTCACTCAACCTAGTTGATTGAGGTCAATTTTTCAACCCAGTTGATTTTAGAATATAGTAGTGGGTGACCCTGGGTCCGTTGGATTGGTAGTAGCAAAAAAAGTACTAGTAGCAGAAGATAGTGGTAATGAGGCGGGATATTATTGATGCCAGAGAGAGCAATCTATTGGTATATTGACAAAAGTATATGTAATACTGGCTCACAAAACTGTAGTACCCAATACAATGGCCCCTAACAGCCATCAGTGGTATCCACTAGTCCCCGAAAGACTAGTCCCCATTGGTCCCCACTAGTTCCCAAACAGTGGTCTCCGGTAGTCACCAAATACCCGTATGTGCTTATGTGTTGCATGTATTGTACCACAGTGCGCACTAACTGGAAACAAATGTGGAATATCATAGAATGTAGGAGCCATGTAGGAGCCATGTAGGAGCTAGTAGCCATATAGGAGCTTCGGGGAGATATAGGAGTCAATACCCGTATGTACCCATGTTCTGCAAGTGTTGTGCACACATTGTGCATTTGAACAAATGCACATATTACCACATCTGGTATGTGCTCGTTTGCTATGCACAAGGCCATACTGACATCTTCACTGTCTGAGCAATCTTACATGCGTAGACAGAGACAATCGTTGCAGTGAAGAAGATGATGGGTGGGTCTTCTGTGAATAGAGGGATTCGTTTCGTTGTTTAACCCTTTACCTAACGTAACGGCCAAAACCGGCCAGCGCTATTCTCAAAAATCGCCAATTAATTTTCATTATTTTTTTCATTTTGTGTCTCAAAAACATAGGTTATGACCCCTCGTTGGAACGAGCTCGCCGAGCTCGTTCCAACGAGGGGTCATAACCTATGTTTTTGAGAAAAAAATGAAAAAAATTAGTTATTCAAGAATTATTTTTGCAAGTGTCGTCTGCTTTTCAGGTTAGGTAAAGGGTTAACCCCGATAAAGCGATCTGATTGGACGATGTTGGGACCAAAATTAACTCGTAACACACATAAGGTGAGGAGAAGACGGAAGATTTTTTGGAGCAAATGGAACAGTTGAGAATACTAAACTAGTAATTGTATACCCCCCCCCCCCCCTCCCCAACACACAGAGAAGAACGGAGCAGTGCTGCTTTAACGCTTTAACTCTAGGAGTAGGGAACAATAGACAACAGGAGGAGGTCCTTATATCAAGAAACAAGGATTTTGACCCAGAATAAAGGAATTCGAGTGGGATAAAGAGAACTCTAGGCATTATAGTACTGCGTGCTACCCATGATTGTGATTTCGGAATTCATTTGGTGCGTTTTAGGTAGTTGTTGGGTTGTTTTCGGTGGTATACAACCATCGAATTGAACAGTACTGCTATCATTCTAGGAGTAAGGGAGGAAAGGTAGTGGGGTTGGTTCAGGTAAAAACGAGAATTCTGGAAGAATCCGAGCCAAATAGAATGAGTCCCTTTGGGTAATTTGTTGTACTTTTCGGTAGTTCCAAATACTCGTATCCAATCGAACATCCACTCCGGAAATACCCCGTCCTATTATAGGACTTTCAGTTACTTATTAATTACGCGCCACCATAGAAACTAAGAAACCAAGATGGCGAACTCAATCTTACAAAATTGACAACGGAAACACGTATTACCCTAGCAACACGAGCTGCGCACATATCGGCAACCACTATGACAGTTACGTCACAACATGACCGATCCCATGGGTTATTATGACAACCACGCGATACCATAGTGCAACGCAGTATGATGCCACTTCCTAGATCCAGATGCCCAGGTCCAGAAGATAGGGGTCGAAAACCACATCTCAAACTACTGTTATAATGAGTACATACTGTATTTGTTTATAGAAAGACGTTTTGGGGAAACTCCTTGTGTATTTGTTCTGACATGGCGTAGACCGCTAGTATCCCCCTCATGCAGGAATGGCCACACAGTCGAAAAATGTTTCTTATATAATGATCACTTAAAAAAATATAGTTAACCCTTTCTGTTCGGTGGGAGGGAGGTGGAGACAAAATGGTATTCAGACCACTTATAATTGGGCTACCCAATTTAACACGCTCCCTTCCAGAAATAAATAGCGCTATATAAAACTGTAAAATATACCTTGAACAAAAGAGGAAACACTTGCAAAATAATATTAAAATATTATAGGGGATAGGGGAGGGGGTTGGCAGGAGTAGTTTCTCCTCACCCATAAATTGATATTAAATAAACTTGAAACGCATTTTAGCAGGACAAGTAAAACACTTGGGAAGTTAAGACAAGCTGTCAGCACGAACATTCTGATGAGCGGAGGTACTGGCTGGTCTGGTAGCAGACCCCCACTAGAGACTAAATTGCCTGCAAATAAAACCAAAAATGTACCTCGGCTTGAAAGGTAATCACTTGTAAATCACCTAAAATGCCGAATGCATCACATCAGCATTTTGATGGAGGGGGGAGGGGCAGGCTGGTCCGTTGCAAGCCTCCTACCAAAGATTTAATGCCTGTTTATAAAACTTGAAATGTACGATGGGCAGACTGGGGTAAACATTATGTTGAACTGAAATGCCGACAGCACGAATACTTTTTTAACCCTTGAACCCTGATGGTATCTTCCATTTTAGTTCAATGGCGGCTGCCTTGGGGTTGCACGTTGGAAATGTGATTGGTCTTACCCACACATTCACTTAGCAGCCAACCTACTTAATGAAATTATGGCGTATCGTGTTCCTGAGCCGGAAAAGCGGCCTCTGGGGTTCAAAGTCTTGAGGAAGAGGGATGGGGGTGGCTGGTCGAGTGCTGTTCCTTCTCCCCAAAATATATTGCTTTTATTTTAAATGAAATGCCGATGGCACGAATATTCTTGTTTCCCATTAATAAATTCGTCGTATGAGTGCTGGAATGTCCTATGTCCCCTATGGGACATAGGACATTCCAGCACTCAAGTGACGAATTGTCTCTATGTAAAACTAGAAATATAACTTGGCAAGATGGGTAAAACTCTTACAAAGCTAAGTTTACCTAAAATACGGACAACATTTGCATTCTGAAGATGAAAGGCTGGGGAATGTGTCACATTTAAGTCTAAAATGACTGCATGGTATTTTTCGGAAACTTATATAATAAATTTATTGCATTAGGGGTACTTTATTGCGATATGGATTGAAATGAGGGCGTGTTTCAACTACAATAATTTATTGGTTATGGGGTGAGACGGCGTATGTGTTTAATCCCTTTTGCAACGATTTATTGCAATGGGGATTGACACAAGTGTGTTTCAGCCTCTCTTGCAATAATTAATTGCAATAGGGATTGTAAACTATACGTGATAAAACAACAGACGAAAACCAATAAATGCTGTCCAAATTACATTTAGAAAAAAAAACCCCAAAGGTTTGTTACCTCCATATTAACCTTCTGCACGCTGATGTCAATATGCCGAAATTTCAATAAGCAAATTTTTTCCGTAATGCAAAAAGGAATTAAAACGATTCATTCTTGTTTGACAGAGCTCGATGAGCTCTGTCAAACAAAACTGAATTGGATCATTTCCTAGTTGCATTATGGGAAAAACTGCAGCTTGAAACAACTTTGATAGTTCAACACCAGTATGCAGAGGTTTGAAATATAACTTCATTAGTGATCTATTTTTAGTTGCATATTGTTTCCATAGATAACAGAAAAAGTAAAGGTATAATTTTCATTATTTTGTTTCAACGAAAACAAGTGTTAATGTTCAAGCCAAACAAAAATACATTTGGTTCACGGGCAATGTTTTTTAAAATCTATGAGGAAGGGAGGCATTTGTTTTTATTTTTTATTTGTTTTGTTTGTAATATTCATAGACCTTTCTGAAAAATGAATATCGCCCACATCATATCTGAGTTTCCATCTAATATCGGAGTTATTTTCTGCAGAACAAGGCAAACTGGATGCTTACAAAACAACTATAACACGTGAAACGTCGGTTCGTCGTCCCCCAGTGGTTAGTGTTAGGCCCGTTACTCCACTCCAGTGTTCACGCTGCCAGGTACCAATTTGGCCAATTGCACTAACATTTTGATTGGGACCCCCCCCCCCCCCCTCCTCCATGGTTGGCTAAACTTTTGGCACCAAAAAGTTCCTTTCGCCTGTGAAGGAAAGCCATTTCAGCAGTGAAGAGCGCGCTCGATGACAACCCCCCCACCCCCCCCCCCCAAAAAAAATCATTTCTTCGATGCAGTACAAAGAAATCGTCAGCTGGCAAGAAATGCGTAAACAATAACCGATTTTCACGAAACACACTCAAACCCATTGATTTGTCAATAAGGTGTTAGGAAATAGTGTTTGGAAAACGTTTTCAACGTTAAGTTTGGTAATGAGGCCAGTGGCGTAGCAACGATCAGCATAAACTCTGTTCAGAACTCATCCACACCCCCATAACAGATGTCAACATGATTGCTGTGTGCTGCTTTCATAGCAACAATTTTATTATTACATAACGAATCGGCCACATCCGCCCGCGTAATTTTCAAATTGAGCAAAAAATATAAAAAAAAGTTGGATATGATCTTCGTTGGATAAAGGGTTAAAAGGTTGGTTTCGTTTAGTAGTGGTAGTGGTAGTGGCTTCGAAGTGTCATTGGCATCCCGGCCAAGAAAGAGAAAGTTGCTAAAACCTAACCGACGTTTCAGACTACAAAACATTTTAAAATCATCTTAAGCTTCTGAACAGGGATGCGGGCAGGAACGGACCTGAGCATTTAAAAATGAGAGCCAGACTTGGGGCTTACTTTTGAAATCTAGAAGCCACATTTACTTCTTAGCCGGTAGAGTGCTAAATTATTGTTGACTGTCTAAATTTGTTCATGTGTTTTCCCTTGTTACAATTTATGGGAGAGTGCCTATAAGCACTCTCCCATAAATTGTAAGAAGGCAAATCCGCACAGACGATATAACGTTACTTCAAAGATGATATAAAGTAGATTTGCAGAACATCTTTATGTTGTGGCACCTTCACACCAGTATAAAGCTCAAATATGGGCATCAAACACTCCATCAGGTAATTATAGTTATATTACTTTTTGATAATGATTTTCTGGTGTGAAGCTTTCAACTGTGTAGGACATATACTCTCCCAAAAAAGAAAGTGTGTATGCTACAAAATAACACTAAAAAAGATATATATCATTTTCATTCATGGAAATTTTATTCAATCACAGATGAATCAATTTGTGATCAACACGAGAAATTTCATTACGCTACGACGAATACTCTTGGTGCCATGGAGAGTCCAAGACACTAAGGGTCAAACACAAAAGTCACACACTCAATATCTGGTATGACCTCCGTCTGCATCGACTACTGCTGTGCATCTACGCCTCATGGAAGCGAACAAGTTAGCATGGAAGTGTTGTGGGATGTTGTTCCATATTCTGATAAGCTGTCTTTGGAGTTCCACAAGAGTTGACGGTGCATGGGGAAGCCGGCGTAGCTGACGTTTCATTTCGTCCCATACGTGCTCAATGGGTGAGATATCGGGCGAATTTGCCGGCCAGGGAACATCCACTTGTTGTTGCTGCAGATACTGTTGAACAACACGAGCTGCGTGGGGTCGGGCGTTGTCCTGCTGTAGAATGACGCTGGGGCCGTGACGTTGCAGAAATGGGACAACAACAGGTGTAAGCACTTCACGATATCTGGCTGCATTGAGATTGCCATCAATAATGACCAGCTCAGTTCTGTTACGGGCAGTGTTGCCACCCCACACCATGAGAGACCCTCCCCCATAACGGTTTCGCTCCACGACACATGGATCTGCGTAGCGTTCGTTTCGACGTCTGTACACTCTCTGGCGGCCATCTGATGATGAAAGATGGAAACGACATTCATCTGTGAATAAAACACGTCGCCACCAGTGTAAGGGATGCCTGAGATGTTGTCTACACCATTGCAGTCGAGCACGACGATGACGTAACGTCAAAATCGGACGAATTGCAAGTCTTCGAGGACGTAAGCCGTATTCTCTCAGCCGGTTGATTACTGTTTGAGGATGTATCCGTCTCAGGTTAGGGATGTTCCTGGCTGTCGTCGTTGCCGTTTGTTGCCGGTTCCGGAGATGGACGACATGGATATACCGATCTTGTGCAGGGGTGGTAACTCGGGGTCTCCCGGAGAGGGGTCGGTCTCGAACGTCATCATGTTGTGCATGTCGATGGACTAGCCTGTCTACAGTGTTACGGTGGCAGTTCAAATGCTGGGCAACCTCTCGGTGTGTTCTGCCAGCTCTAATCATACCCAGGGCAAGGAGACGTTGATTCATTGTCAATCTTGGCATGCTAATGTGGAGTCGTTTTAACAGCAACGCAAGTTTGAATGTGAACGATAGGAAGGCCTTACTTTAGTGTTTAAATACCCAAGGATTCACACTGCTGCATGAATTTTCAGACTCTCCACGTGCAAAACATGCCTTTTCACAAACGTGCAGCACGTCATTTAACATTAATGAAATTTTAACGGGGAAAGCTGTTTTTGTGTTCAATATAACTTATTCATGAACAGGTTAACACTCTTTACACCTGCGAAATTATTTTTTTGGAGTTTGATCAATTTCTACAATGCACACTTTCTTTTTTGGGCGAGTATATGTTTGTTCATTTAATTACTTTTGTTTTTGGCATAATTAAAGGTGTTTCTGAAATGACTGAAATATATTTTTATTACACAATGACCATTCATTTTCACAAAAGTTGCAAGTCAAGTCTTGGCTGGCTGAGTGAGCAATGGAAGAAATGGAGTCTTTCGGTTATGAGCCAACTTAGAAGCCTATACTTAAGATTCAGGAGCTAGATCAGAATTTTAGGAGTCAAATTCATACTGTCTCCTTACTAGGTCGGTCCCTGGGTGCGGGGTATGAGGTAAAATAGACCTCGGAGAGGAACGGCAAAAAATAATCAATGATTATATTCACGAATACTGATTTATGATGGGATTTTATACAGTTAAAACTAGAAGTCCTGTCATGAAATGCGCACAAATAGTACGTCGATCTGCGCGTTAATCTACGCGTTATGACCATAGTAAGGCTATCAAATTCTGTACATATGGCCGGTGCACAAGCAATGTTTCAGCCAATGGACCTCCGGGTAACCCGGAGGTCCATTGGAAGAAACATTGCCCGTGTGTTTGCTATGAGTGAGTAACCAGGAGAATCTGCCGTACTTTGGATGCCATTCGATATGGCAATTGCGCACAATTCCTTCGCGCAATTAAGGCTAGATAAGCGCACAGTTCGTGACAGAACTTCTAGTTTTAACTGTAGAGATAGAAGTGGATGATGTGGGTAAAGGGGATTGGAAAGTGATCACAACATGACTATACTTAATATCAAGAGATGTAACACACCAAGAAGTCAAGCAAGCTTTTACGACATTTGGCAACTCAGAAAAGATTCTCACTGGGCACAGTTAGAAGAAAACTTGGCAGATTCCATAG
The DNA here is from genome assembly GCA_031216915.1 of Pictodentalium vernedei. NCBI lineage: Eukaryota > Metazoa > Mollusca > Scaphopoda > Dentaliida > Dentaliidae > Pictodentalium > Pictodentalium vernedei. The sequence goes on along the minus strand of CM062291.1, from coordinate 303,571,115 downwards.
TAACCTGCCTGAAATAGGCAGAGGAAGAGAGTATAGGAGGAGTTAGAGTGCCCCAACGAGGATTAGAGTACTGGGTAAATGACGAATTAAGAAAGGCTATAACGGAAGAGAATAGTAAAGCGTGCTACAAACAAGAGAAGAAGGTAACTCCAGAAAGTGTGAAGTAATAACACCGGCTGACAAAGGAGATTACGAACCGGAGAAAAAGGATTTACTGCAACCAGTAAAATGGTGAAATCTTCAGAATTAAACAAAAAAGAAAGAAAATTTATGGAGACATATTTTCGAGAGTAAAATATATGTAAAGAAATCAGAAATAGGTCTTGGTAAACATCGTTTAAAGACTTTCATTCAGGGTTCAGATCAAAATTTTCAAGAAACCGGAAATAACTTCTGTACACAGCGTTCAACCTGTTCTATAAAGGAATCAGAAATGGATATTTTTTTCTCTTTTTTGAGTGAAAAAATACATGTATGAACTTCAGAAATGCAATTTCAAACAGTTATAAAATGCAATTTAAAACAGTTCTGGAAACTGCACTTGAAGAGACCTGGGTGATCCTAGTGACCTGGACCCAAATTTTCAAGTTCCAGGTATTTCCATTCATTTGGTGTTGGTCCCAGGTCCGTAGGTTATACCATGTATGTGGTATGAGCGTGACCAACTTTTAAAATGTTTAGCTCCGCCCACTTTTCTAAGTGAACTTCGGGTGTGCATTAGGTGGGCAGAAAATGCTATTTCCAGGAATTCTTTAAAATGAACTCATTGACACCTGGATGTTCTCAGTGACCCTGACCCATCTTTTGAACCTCCATTGCATTTCGACTCATTGGTGTTGATCCCAGTTTTTTCATAGGTCAGACCATGCTTGAGATATGAGCGTGACCCAGTTTCAAAATCAGCCCCCCCCCCCCCCCCCACACACACACACATACACGTTTTGGAGTGTCAAAATGCATATACAAACTTCAGCAATGCATTAGTAGGCCATAGAATGTGATATCCACCAATTATGAAACATACACTCAATGTCCTCTAGGTGGTATCAGTGGCCTTGACCCATATTTTGAACCTCTATTGATGTTGGGCAGGTCCGTATATATGATATGACTCACTTCAAAATATTTTTGGCCCACCCACTTTTTTAGTATTATAATACATGTATGAACCTCGTCAGTGCATTAGGGCCCATAACAGGCGATTTCTAGCAATTCTGAAAAGTTCACACAACGACCAATGGGTAACCTCAGTGACCTTGGCCCATATTTTAAACCTCCATTGACTTTCAACTCATTTGGTATTGCCCCCCAGGTCCATAGGTGATACCATGCTTGAGATATGAGCGTGACTCGCTTTCAAAAATGTTGGCCCGCCCACATTTTTGAGTATAAATATACATGTATGAACTTCGGCAGTGCATTAGGCGGGGATCATAAAATGTGAATTTCCATCCATTCTGAAAAAATACACTCAATGACCCCTGGGTAGCCCCAGTGACCATGACCCATGTTTTAAACCTCCATTGAGTTTCAACTACTTTTGGTATTGATCCATAGGTCATACCATGCTTGAGATATGAGAGTGGCCCACCTTCAAAATGTTTTGTCCCGCCCACTTTGTTGAGTATAAAAATAGATATATGAACTTCAGCAGTGCGTTAGAGGGTCATGAAATGCGATTACCAGCAATTCTGAAAATGCACTCAATAACCCCTTGGTCACCTAAGTGACCTTGACCCAAAGTTTGCACCCTTATTGAGTTTCGACTCATTTGATGTTGGTCCCCGGGTCCATACATAATACCATGCTTGAGATATTAGCGTGATCTACTTTCAATATTTATGGCGCCACCCACTTTTTGAGTGGGAAAATTCATGTATGAAGTTCCGGAATGCATTAGTGGGTAACAAAAATGCCATTTCCAGCAATTCTAAAAATGCACTTGATGGCCCCTGGGTGACCTTGGTGATATTGACCCACATTTTGAACCTCCAATGCGTTTTGGCGCATTTGGTGTTGGTCCCAGGTCCATACGGCATACCATGCTTGAGATATGAGCGTGACCCACTTTCAATATTTTTGCCCCCGCCCACTTTTTGGGTGTGAAAATACATGTATGGACTTCGGGAATGCATTAGGGAGTCAATAAATACGATTTCCAGCAATTCTGAAAAATGCACTCAATGACACCTAAGTGACTTCAGTGATCTTGCCCTATATTTGGGGCCCACATTGAATGTTGACTCATTTGGTGTTGGTCCCAGGTCCACAGGTCATACCATGCCTGAGATATGAGCATATCCCACTTTCCAAACACCCTACGGACACCCCAATGCCTCATGAACCTGAAAAACATAGGTGACCAAGTACTAGTAACTGTCTATCAGTATGCCAAAAAATCAAGGACATTGGGATATTCTAATTTAAGTTATCGTGCGGACAAGGAAGGGTATGGGAAGACATAAGTCTGGGAGAAGAAGAAGAAGAAGAAGAAAAGAAATCATACAAAAACAATGGTTTGTGTGTTTCACACAGACTCACAAGCACGAAAAAAGTAAATATGATTAAAGATGATAATAGGAAGACGCGGAGTTGTTGTCTCGTTAGAACCATAGAAAAACCGAGGGTCGAGCACAAAGGAAACAAAAGAAAGAATAGATCATGAAGATCACATAACATCGAAAATGTTTGTTTGTTTGTTTGTTTATTGGAGTTTAACGACACTTTCAACAGTCAGATTATATCATGCCGGACAGTTTTATGGGTGGTGGGAGCCGGATATAATCATCGGGGAGCAGCGAGCAAGTTAGACTTAACCCTTTACCTAACCTGAAAAGCAGACGACACTTGCAAAAATAATTCTTGAATAACTAATTTTTTTCATTTTTTGTCTCAAAAACATAGGTTATGACCCCTCGTTGGAACGAGCTCGTGAGATTAGAACTCAGGGGACGATGTGGGTTAATCGGGATTACGTGTTCTGTCCAAGAAAATAGCGCGAAGGGTACGGGCCTGGATCGAATCGCCGACCTTTCAGTTTAAAGTCCAATGTTCTAAACAATCAACCACGGTACATCTAGCTTCAGAATTGATCAAGCACTGGGAAAAGGTACACACTAAAAACTAAAGTGTTAAAACTGACACTTTCAAGGTGTTAAACCCATTCTAACTCTTAGGGTTTGATTTTAACACTCAAAGTGCAATGCTTTAAGCACTTAGGCATTACAATCGTCAGACATCTGAAACTTGAATGGATGGCACTTCCCGTGTGTCTTGCATTGGTGGTTCTTCCGGAATCGTCCATAATTTGATTTGCGCTTGGTGGGTACATAATTAAAAGGACACAACGCAGATGACGCGGATCAGGCTCGAGATTTCGAGCCTGATTCGCGTCATCTGCGTTGTTTCCTTTTAAGTGTCGCGACATTACACTTGTCACGTGGTATTATTGTAACACCTGTCAGGTTCTGGGATATCTACACTTGAACAAAGTGCTAGTTCAGCACTTAGTAAGTGTTAAATACAGCACTTCAAGTGTAGTTTTTAACACTTTAGTTTTTAGCGGTTAAGTGCTAGGCGATGGGGGGACGGGGCAATGGTGAACCCCACCAGAGTTGAAAAAGAGATAAAGGAAAATTGTATCCCCTTCAAAGATTGCGCATTGATGCACTCAAGGATCGATTTGTCTAACTTCCTACGCAGCGAAATAAAGGTATAGAGAATGTACGAAAATGGGGTCTCTCGGCTGCAGAATGGAAAAGCGGGAGGGACAGATGAAATTGCCAGTGAGTTCCTGAAAGGGTTTGGAGACAATATATAAACAAAAATGAGGGCTGGACTGGGAGTGGAGTGATGCAGTCCCCGTTCCACTCAGAAAAACAATTAGTACTTTAAGGGTTATGGGTAGGAGGCAGTACATTACCTGTTATTCCTACCATGGACAAATAATTATGGTGCAAACAATTGTTTCTTTTCTTAATCTTCCCCACTGAACAGTTTGAAGAGAGTGTATTGCCACTGAATGCCCGCGGAGTGGAATTTCCATCCGGACAAGTAACAAATTCCTTGAAAAAGCTGTATCGGCATGCACTGTTTAAATCGGCATGTTCAAACAGCTGGTCACCAATACGGCGATCTGCTTCTTTCAGCTTTTATTAACTTAACGACAATATACCAAGAATATTCTCTGGAGCTAATTAGGCTCTTGAGTTGTTATCTCTCCGGGTATTAACTTTTATCTTACAACAAGAGTGTATTTCCTGCAATACAAGTGAAAACGTCCAGACAAAATACAAATTTGTTTTGAGGGTAGCAACCGCACGTGCGATCATTCGATTCAGGAAGAGAACGTTTTTATCAGCACTTATTGGAAACTGACTAAATATGTCGAGGCCACCGTTTTGATATAACAATAATTAAATGATAAAAGACCAACTCAACGAAATAAAGTAGACTAGATCATTTCATTTTTTCGTCAATGTGATATTTTTAAAAATGCGTACCATCCGTTAAACCTGAAAAATAAAACAAAGAAACACACAGCTGAAACACTGCTTTGAACTGAATTCAGCGGCTATAGCTATAGTACAGGTAGAATAATGAATTGGGATTACGTCATGCATAGCGCAGGAACGGAAACCCGTGACGTCAGGATTTTCATTCATAAAAAATCAACTCATAGACCCTGAACGATTGTCAATATATGCGAAAAAGACAAGAAAGGGTGAATATTGTAAAATAAATTGGTTATTACCACCAAGTGGGGTTCCGGGATGGTTTATTGATGTCTGGACCTCGCCTCTGGGTCAGATATCGACTCGTCTTAACGGACTGGGACTGAAGCAATCAATGATGGAGTGGGGTTGGACGAAGCCATTCGAGCGATTAGTCGATAGCTCATGTGCTTGATAAGATTCTAGTCGTCAATCCATAGCCTGTTTCTGTCACTGTTAGACTGACTTTTGGGCTCATTCGTAGGAGCTATGGATGAAAAAGTGTGGTCTTGGAGCCAATACCCAGATGAGTCGAAGAGAAGCAAGGGCTACATAAAAATGCTATATAGGGCCTGGCATAGTTAGAAACCGGGGGTTTTGGAAGAAGATGAGCCAGCAAAAGTACCCCTTGCATGGAACAAACCTTTTTTTAGTCCCATCGATTCTACTATAGTACTGCGCACTCCACAAGATGGTGGCCTTTAATGAACAAAATGGATGACAAAAGCACTTATCACTCAAAATCCCCGTGGTAAATGCGCTTTAATACCATGTATCAAAATGGTAATGACGCCACAACATGGCCACTCACAAGGTTACAATAACAACTAAAATTACGTCACTGGGTAAAGTGACCGATGATGTCACATGAGATCACCCACGAGATCATCCAGATGAGGTTTGTTTTCCACATCACATACTTCTATCATTATTGCGATAAATTTACTACTTTAGTAGTTGGAACCATTTTTCAAAACAATGCATATCAAAGTTTGAGTCATAACATTGAGAATAACATGGTGGAAACACGATAGGATACTCTTCTGAATTTCACTGCTATCCATCGTCAGCTATATTGTTTGGCTTTATTTATCACTGAAATATTGATAAAACACTATTTTATTGAATGAATTGTGTACACTTTATCGTATCACATTCGATTTTTCAGCAAACGTGAGCAGAATATTATTTTTTTCCCAGTTACATGGACTATTCTTTTTAAAAAATTACTGATTTTGACACTTCTGGTGACCGTATTGGGGGCCATCTTCATGGATTTGGAACAGCGAGAGGTGGTGAGTTTGTTTCGATAGGATATTTTCTATGATTACGAAAACAAACTGACACGGATATAACGTTCATATGGAAAATATTTACCATGGCGAAATATGCATCTGTATTTGGCGCCATCTTGGATGCCATATTGGATATGTTTCAATCGTCCATATTTTCATATTCGCATCTTAAATACCTTTCAAAATAGACATAAAATGCTGGTTTGGTTTATTCCTTGGGTCCAATGTTAGTGGTCGGATCTCCTGGTCTAATGAGTTTGGCAGAAAACTACCGAGTACCGATACACGATGTTTTAAATTTAACGCTTTGAACCCCAGAGGCCGTTTTTCCAGCGGTGCCACGAGCTACGTCATAATGTCATTAAGTGGGATGGCTGCAAGGTAAAGGTGTGCTGTAGAACAATCAATATTTTCAACGTGCAGCCCTAAGGCTGCACGTTGAGAATATTAATTTGGTCCTAACACCAAATAATAAATGTGAACTCTTCCAATTGCTGCCATTGAACTGACATGGCTACCACCAGGGCCCAAAGGGTTAAACTGGCGGCCATACTGGTAGCTATTCTAGATATTTTAAAACTGTTTTACGTGAAAAATGTCAGAAGTCAGTTTCATATAACAGACTGTATGAAAATATATTTTTGAAAGCACAAGTCATCAATGTATAACGCCAGTGATTTTGGCAGCCATCTGGACTTTCACATAAAAGCCACTATTTCATTCTATGCGTACTCGAAATGTGTTCAAGGGAACTTAAGTGAAGCACAGAAAGTTTGTTCCCTTTAATATTATTATTATTATTATTATTATTATTATTATTACTATTATTATTATTATTATTATTATTATTATTATTATTATTATTATCTTTTGCGTTCTGATTATGTTTTTCCAAATTGAGTCACCGGGACTACGCCGTAGTCCAAAGGTTAACCCTTTACCCAACGCAGACGATATCAAAATTTATTATTTTAAATATAATTTTTTTAAATTTTTCCAAAAATTTCAACAAAACCATATCATGTGACCCCTCATTGGAACGAGCACAGTGAGCTCGTTCCAATGAGGGGTCACATGATATGGTTTTGTTGAAATATTTTGAAAAATTTAATTTTTTCAACTGCTCAATTTGCATATTACGCGGGCGGATGCGTTCGATTCGTTAGGTAAAGGGTTAACAAGGTAAATGTGGATGGTAAGTTCTGCATTTGTGATGCTCTTACTCGATTGATAAATGTTTTCTGAGTATGTGCGATGTGTCCAAGAGAACTGTTTTCTGCAGACATTCCACCCTAATGTTACCAGGAATTTTCTTAATATTGTCTACCATGCCATTCTTGACAAGGCCGAGCGCACCTATCACTATGGGAACTGCGGTGGTTTGCATTCCCCAAATGATGTGGGTCACATTCTGGCAACCTCAGTTTCTAAACTTTTATATTTGGAGAGCTTCTCTATCTCCTTCCTGGAAACATTGTTATCGAAAGGGCGCGCCATATCTATCAAGATGCATGTTTTGTCTTTTTTAATCTTCATGGTGATATCTGGGCGGTTTGCGTTTATTTCTCCTTCAGTGGTCACACCCATGTCCCATAGAACAGTTACCACCCTGTTTTCGACCACCGTTGTTGGGGCATGCTCATACCACTCATTTGATGAGGGTAGGCTGTTATGTTTCGAGACACACCAATGAATGTACTTAGCGGCCTCGTTATGTCTGTGCAAGAGGGCGCGGTGGCGTCGCGGTAACCGGTTCTCGTCAGATCACCGAAGTTAAGCAACGCCAAGTTCGGTTAGTAGTTGAATGGGTGACCATTTCAGCGACTGATTCGCGCTCCCGCGCTGTGTCCTTGGGGAAGGCTCTTAATCCCGATTGCCTACATGGGGCACGATGACGCTGTGTACTATGGCGTACTGCACGTCTTTGGTGCGCATGTCTTCAACCAATCTAACCCTGCATGCCTGTGCTGCGGGCAGAGTTCAGAGTTACGATGTTGGAGAGCTGACAATTGCTCGTCGTTGCTCGGTGGTTCTCTCCGGGTACCCCGGCTTCCTTCACCTGTAAAACTGTCACCGACATGATATGACCCTGGCTGTTAATGTGTCGTTAAACCCTAATAAATAAATAATAAATAAATAAATGTCTGTGCAAGTACTCAAATTTTGCGATGGTTGAACACCCAGCCATTATATGATCCACGGTCTCACTGGATTCATGGCACAGATTACACTTGGGATGGTTGGTTTGTTTCAAAATAGCACATGCATATTGACGGATGACCAAGCTTTGATATTATTATTATTATTATTATTATTATTATTATTATTATTATTATCCTCACCACTAATGTTCTAAACCCTACTCTGTGCTGCTAAGCTTATGAGCTTTCCTTGTTTATTTGAGAGCTGAGAGTAGGGCCCTGCGAATTTCAAATTTCTGGTCAAATCGAATCCCGAATCGAATCAGGCAGAGGATTTCATATCGAATTGGATATCGAATCGAACCTCACGGCTCTTCAGGTTGAACATATATTGCACCTTCTTAGGACCGTAAATACTGCCAGTCTCAAGTATGCTTTCCACTCTGGACTCTTCTGTTTGGACAAACCAATCAAAAGCTCGGAATCCCGAATCGAATCTCTTAGCGGACATCGAATCAAATCTCACGGCTCTTTAGACTGAAAATATTGTATCTTACATTGATCGTACACACTAAAAACTAAAGTGTTAAAACTGACACTTTCAAGGTGTTAAACCCATTCTAACTCTTAGGGTTTGATTTTAACACTCAAAGTGCAATGCTTTAAGCACTTAGACATTACAATCGTCAGACATCTGAAACTTGAATGCATGTGTCCAGCATTGGTGTCCAGCATTGGTGGTTCTTCCAGAATTGTCCATGATTTGATTTGCGCTTGGTGGGTACATAATTAAAAGGACACAACGCAGATGACGCGGATCAGGCTCGAGATTTCGAGCCTGATCCGCGTCATCTGCGTTGTTTCCTTTTAAGTGTCCCGACATTACACTTGTCAAGTGGTTTTATTGTAACACCTATCAAGTTCTGGGATATCTACACTTGAACAAAGTGCTAGTTCAGCACTTAGTAAGTGTTAAATACAGCACTTCAAGTGTAGTTTTTAACACTTTAGTTTTTAGCGTGCAAATATATTCAGTCTAAAGCATCCTTTCCAATGGAGACGCCTCCTTGAACTTTTCTTCTATCATCAGGTATGTCTCCTGTATAAAGTGACCCGATGATAGAAGAAAAGTTCAAGAGGAGACACCTAGAAGGATTTTGAGAACATCTCGACCATCGAACAGTTCCGAATCAGTACTACTCGAATCGAGTCATCGAACCGATTTCGAATCGAATCGAATTTCGAAACTTTGCAAGGCCTTAGCTAGGAGTTGCTTTTAATATCCATATTATCATTCTCTACCTGCCTGCCTACCGGGTGGAGGGGGAGGGGGCCGCGTCGTCCCCCATCCTTTATCTACGCACGCGCCTTCAAGTACTTGAAGGGTCTGTCACATCAATAATTTATATGCATGTTCCAGAAATGCACTTAGTGTCACACGGAAGGGTAATTTATGAGATCCCCATCAGTTTTATAATCCAGCCATCCTGGTTTCAAGATCCAGTTGATGCATGAACATTATCAACGGCAAAATACTGTTTTTACCCCTTTTATTCTTACCCACCCCATTTTTGAGTGATATTTTGCACCTCGAGGTCTCTGATGTCCGTAAAAGAAAACTGGACCTATAATTACAGTTTTGTCAGGTGTATTCACATACCGTGATAGGCCTACTTGAAGTTTAGTTAGGCTTTTCCCTCTGGAAAAGACTATTGTTTTTGTACGGATTATTATTTTTTTTTTTTTTTTTAGGCTTTTCCCTCTGGAAAAGACTATTGTTTTTGTACGGATTATTATTTTTTTTTTTTTTTTTTTTTGGGTTTTTTTTTTTTTTTTTTTTTTCCACACATTTTTGTCCGTACGATTCAGAAGCCATTTTCGAACCGATTTTCACACAATTTGGCACACGCATAGAGGGGCAAAAAATCTAAAAATGTACCGAAGCGGAATTTTCGATTTAACCCTTATTTCGCCAGAATTGGCAAAAAACTGCCAAAATTGGGGTTTTTCGGCACTTTCTCAAAACACGTCTTTAGGATTTTTTTTAAACATTCATCATTTCTAGACCTGCCCATGTCACGACCTTTGATACACACGACATATTTGGCGATGCATATGGTAACCCTCCACAGGCTGCCAAACATCGAAATTTTGATGAAATGGGCCGGTTTCAGGCCCCCAGAGCACCCAAACGATACAAGATAGATAAACATAACTTCCTTTATTTGAAGTGGAATTCACCGGAGATCATTTTTGTAAGTAATAATGGTGTTCAAAAAACCAAGCATTAACCCGTTTTGGGCTGGTTAAACAGCAATACCCCCAAAAAGCTAAAAAATTCAGGTTTTCCGTGGATTTCTCTAAACGAGTCTTGTAGATTTTCATGAAAAAATTGTCACTCCCAGGCCTTGATGTGACAATAGAAGTTGAATGGACAAAATACTTCGGTGAGCATTTGTTAACCCTCCACGGGCTGCTAAAAGTCAAGATTGTGATAAACTGGGCTGTTTTTGGACGCCAACGGCACCCAACAGGTCCGCCACAAAGAAAAGTGATTTCTTTCATCGAGCGCACAATCTATAGGGAAACATTTTTGTAAGTAGTAAGGGTATTCAAAAAACGAAGTCTTAACCCATTTGGGGCAGGCTAAAGAGAGAGACCCCTTAAAATCTAAAAATTCCCATTTTCTGTGGATTTCTCTAAATACATTCCATAGGTTTTCAAGAAAAATTGACTACTTGCAGGTCTTTGTGTGACATTACAAGTGGCATGGACAAAATATTCCGCTGAGCGTTTATTAACCCTCTACAGAATGCCAAGCATCATTATTTTGTTGAAATGGGCTGTTTTCGGACACACACAGCACGCAATGTATGTCCGAGAGTTACACATAATCTCCTTTGTTGGAAGTGGAATTAACTGAGGACCATTTTTGTAAGTAATAAGGGTATTCAAAAACCCAAGCGTTAAACCCTTTTGGGGTTGTTATTAGCGATACCCATCAAAAGCTAAAAAAAAATTATGTTTTCCGTGGATTTCGTTACAAACATCTTGTAAGTTTTCAACAGAAAATGGCCATTGATAGGTCTTGGAGTCACATTACCGGTTGCATGGATAAAATATTCCAGTAAGCATTTGTTAACCCTCCATAGGCTGCTAAATGTCAACATTTTGAAAAAATAGTCTGTTTTTGGACACCAACGACAGCAAATGGGAATGCCACAGAGATACATAACTTCTTTTACCGGATGCAAAACTGACAGAAAAAAATTTAGTAAGTAGTAAGGGTATTCAAAAAATCGAGGTCTTAACCCATTTTCGCCTGGTTAAGATGTACCCCTTAAAAGCTTAAAATTCCAGTTTTCTGTGGATTTCTCCAAAAAATCTAGTAAGTATTCAAGAAAAATTGACCATTTGCAGGTCTTGGAGTGACATTACAAGTTACATAGACAAAATATTCCGGTAAGCGTTTGTTAACTCTCCAGAGGCTGCAAAGCATAGAAATTTTGAGAAAGTGGACTGTTCTTGGGCACCCATTGCACGCAATGTGTACCTGCGAGATAACCATAATCTCCTTCTTTGGAAGTGGAATTCATCAGACCAAGCATTAACCCATTTAGTACTGGTCTTAACCCGTTTTGGGCTGGTTAAACAGCGGTACCCATCAAAGACTTAAAATTTCATGTTTTCCCTGGATTTCTTTAAAAACATCTTGTAGATTTCAAGAAAAAATGGCCATTCACGGGTCTTCATGTGACATTACAAGTTACATGGACAAAATATTCCGTTGAGCATTCGTTAACTCTCCACGAGCTGCTAAACATCAAAATGTTGATAAAATGGATTGTTTTCAGACACCAAGAGCACCCAATGGATATGTAACAGAGAAATATAACTTCTTTTACTCGCGTAGAATTCACAGAGGATCAGTTTTGTAAGTAGTAAGGGTATTTAAAAGAATGAAACTTAACCTATTTTAGACTGGATAAGGAGAGATACCCCTTAAAAGCTTAAAATTTACATTTTCTGTGGATTTCGCTAACTGCTTGTTGGCGATTTTCAAGAACAATTGGACATTGGCAGGTCAAACAAAGTGCATAGATAGAATATTCCGCTAGTCGTTTGTTAATCCCGCTACAGGCTGCTAAACGTCAAAATTTTGATAAAATCGACTGTTTTCGGGCAGCAAATGGGTATGTAATAGGTAAACATAACCTCTTTTATCAGACTCAGAATTCATGAGGGATAATGTATGGTAGTGTTAAGGGTATTGAAGGGAGCGTGGTGGCTCAGTGGTAGACTGTTGTCCGGGACGACTCACGTTGTGTCCTTGGGCAAGGCACGCACTTTAGCCCGGTTGCCGACATGGGGGCACGATGACGCCGTGTACTAAGGCATACTGCACGTCGATGGAACATATGTCTTCACCCTCTGTAACCCTGCTTGAGCAGAGCTTGAACAGAGTTAGAATGTTGAGGAGCTGACAGTTGCTCGTCGTTGCTTGGTGGTTCTCTCCGTGTACTCCGGCTTCCTCCACCTATAAAACTGTCACGGTCACGATTAGCCATTGTGCATAAGTATGTGACCTTAAACACCAATAAATAAATAAATAAATAAATAAATAAATAAATAAATAAATAAATAAATAAATAAATAAATAAATAAGGGTATTCAAAAAGCCAAGCCTTAACCCTGTTTATAGGATTAAAGACAGACAGCCCATGCGGTGTACGCTGCCTACATTACTTGTAAAATCGACACCCCCCCTAAATCTACTTCGAGGTGCGGTGTCGGACCCGACCACCTGACGGTTCTGACCTCATTAGATAACACTCCTTCGTTGTATTTAGCAGCATGGATTTCCCCAAGAAGCAAAGACAAAAATACGTCTGCGGAAAATAATGGCAAATATTTTATTTAGTCTGTATTTTGTCCGTATAGAAAATGTCTCGCCCACATATACCTAAACATGATTCAATGATACAATTGGACATATTTCTCTCGTAAAACCTGAAAAAGACTTGATTTATTTCATTTTAGGATTGCGCGTGTATATTCTTAGAAGATTCTCTGTGTGTTATTAATATACAGCGTCAGTCTTTGATCTCGTTTGGGACGATCAGTGATTAACACCTTTTCGACAAGAGCCATCGAAATTGAAAATAAAAAAAAAATCAAATTTCACTAAAACCTTTTGCAGAATCGTGTTTTTCAGAAAACTCTTTCGCGATTGCATGTGTCGTTTTCAAAATTCCGATCAGTAATCACGAAATTATAAATATGTTGTTGTCAATAACAAAATTGAAAGCATGTCCGTCAAACTTGCATGAAGTCAGAACTCGACTCGGGTGAAATACTGCAGTGATGCAGTGAAAGTTCGAGAGTAATAAACGCTGATATCGCAGTAGGCTTTAAACTGTCCATGGAATGGTCCTAAAATCATGTTTATATTTGCAGCTTTACTGCAAATAGGTTTCCCGTTGTTTCTTGTTGAAGTGTTGTTTCCGTCAAGGCCAAGTACCATAGAAAATTTGGAACACCGAGCAGTGGGCCTGCCCCATGAACACCTGCCTGTTATTAAAATTAATTAGCGGGGACATCTGCCCCCCCCCCCCTTCCTGCTGTTTTTTTTACCTAGGACACCTGCCCCCTATTGTTTCTTTTACCTAGGCCACGTGCCCTCCCCGGCCCCCCCCCCCCTGCTGTTTTTCACCAACTACACCTGCCCCCGTTTGTTTGCTAACGGGCCCCTCCCCATTGAACTTTCTATCTTTAGAAGCACCCGGGCCGACGGGGAGAGGGCGTGGTTGTGAGCATGGCTAGATTTCGCTGAAGGAAGGTACCCTCAAATCTGGGTCGAAAGTGGCGAAAATGACAAAAGGCTACTTCAACGTATGGTAACGGTATAAACTTCAGACAATCTGGGCGATGTACAGACGAAAGATCATACCTTGGAGCCGGTTAGGTAATTTGGCACAAAAAAACTCCGATTTTATGCTCAATCGCTGCTCTACAGTAGTCTACAATAGTGCCAAATTCCATTCCAAACTGATAGAGTCGGGACGAATAGTACTCTCACTTTCCACGCGATGCGTGGTGTTCTCCACGCGGTCTCGACACTTGCAACAGATGCCAAAATATCGGCCAGGATGCGTAGAACAAGTTCTGAAAATTAGAAGTCGCTGCCTTCGGCGGTCTGGACACGGTTCGTGTTTGTGAGAAGTGCAATTTTAATGTCAAATTGACAAATTTTCGTTAATCGTTTCCTGCCAAAACACCTACTCACCGCCGATTTCTTTTCACTGCAACTTCTTCCGATTATCTAAGGTTTAAAGATAGTGTCAGGATACACCCCCCCCCTCCCCCGCACCGAAACCTGGGACTTTAAGCTCAATCGCAGCTCCACAGTCGTCTACAACACTGCCCATTTCCATTCTGAACTGATAAAGTCGGGACGAATAGTACTCTCTCCTTCTAAGCGATGCGTGGTGTTTTCCAGGCGGCTCGGACGCTCCAAACAGATCCCAAAATGTCGGCCAGGGTTCGTAGAACAAGTTCTGAAAATTTCAAGTCGCTGCCTCCAGTGGTCTGGACACGGTTCGTGTATGTCAGAAGTGCTATTTTAATGTCCAATATGCAAATCTTCGTCAATCTTTTCCTGCCTGCCAGAAACCCAATCACCGCCAATTTCTTTTCACTTTAAACTTCTGACGATTCTCTTAGGTTTAAAGGTTGTGTTGGGATCCCTGGGTGGCGGTCTTAAAGAAGCAACTTCCATTTACAGAGAGAGGGGGGGGGGGGGGGGGGGGCTCTAAAGGAGTCTGCGCCCATTCACGACGTCTTTTCTCGAACTGGCTTGAAAAGGAAGGACCAAATTGAGACAGTTACCTCCTCTCTTCAAAACGCTATATCCCAACCAATTCTAGGCAGATTTCCATGAAATTTTCACTCGTTGTTCATGGATAGTTGCGGCATCACTTTCCATGAAGAGCGATACGAATTTCGCATTTCGTCACGTCGAATTCGAAAAGAGCGCATGCGCATGGATTTCTCTGAAAACATCTTATAGATTTTAAGTAAAAATGGCCATTCGCACTTTTTGGTTTGAAATTGCAAGTTGCATGAATAAATATGCCTGTTAGCACATGTTAACCCTCTACAATTGGCCAGACATCAATATTTTGGTTACATTTGAGATAAAATTGACCATTTTCAAATAGACAGAGCACTCAAAGGGTATGTGTCAAACAAACATAACTCCTTTTGTCGGTCATTAACTTGTGGGACGACGATATTGATATTAACCCACTCTACCATTAATGATGGTTTTTACCTAAACAATCTTTTTATAAAACTGAGTCATTTGAGACTACTATAACCACCTTTCTCATAACATCAATGAAAGAACTTCAGTGAGACAGTTAAAAACAATTCATCAGACACTGTGGGGGCATGAAAAATCAAGGAATCTCATCGGGAAAAGCCATGATTCTCCAGAATCATAAAGTCTAGTTTAACTTCCTATTTCTTCCAGGAGTTGTCAAACTGGTGATCCTGTATCGTTTTCAGCAAATCAGCTGTGATAAATTTCATGCCTATTCAACTCTTTCGATTTGCCCCCACTCAGAAATAATTTGAAGACATTTTCAGACACGTTTGGTGTTTTTTAACACGTTCGTGAATAGCACACATGATGTGCGGCTATGATGGAAAAACTTAACCACACCGTATAAAAAGTTTTCGCTAATTGGCGATTCTACGCTCACTTTTATCCTTTCCCTAATCTGAAAGCAGACGACGCTTGCAAACAAAATTCTTGAATAACTAATTTTTTTTCATTTTTTGTCTCAAAAACATAGGTTGTGATCCCTCTTTGGAACGAGCTGAACGAGCTCGTCTCGTTCCTACGATGGGTCATAACCTATGTTTTTGAGACAAAAAATAAAAAAAATAATGAAAATTAATTGGCGATTTTTGTGACTAGCGTTGACCGGTTTTAACCGTTACGTTGGGTAAAGGGTTGAATCATAAATTTCCATGGGCCGTATGCTAGCTTGTTGGGTGTATACTAGAACATCTGCATGCTATGGCGGTCTTGAATATTCAAAATGGCTGCCAAAATGGCGACTGGAAGCGCCGATTTGGTGACTTTTTATGATTGTTATCGTTTGAAACCTCAGCAATCGCTCCTCTGTGCGAATTTAACTGATATTACGTTCAATATGGTGATAAAAATATATGTACTTATTCATGCATTAGGAACCCAGTTGTCTTTTTGTTATCATCAACAGGGGCGGCGGAACCGGGGGGGGGGGGGCTGGGGCTTCAGCCCCTCCACTTTTTTGGCCGGGAAATATTTTTTTGTAAGCAGATATTTTAACACAATCCAATGACTGGTGAAGCAAGTGGCAGATCCAGAGCCTCCCTCATATTTTCGCCAGCTATGTTTCTCTCGTACTGGTTCAGTTTCGATGGATTTCGGATCATTTTTTGCAGTAATTGGCAACAAACGCTAAAATGTATACAGTCTGTTAATAAATCGGTTAACTGAAGTAGATCGTAATCTTACAGACACACAAGTACCACCCCCCCCCCCCCCCCCTCCCCAGACAAGATAATCCACAGACAGTATATTTGCTGTAAACTCTGGTAAAGCATACAGGTGAGGTCTATTTATTAGCTTTGGACGTTACGACCAAAGCTGATAAATAGACCTCACCTGTATACTTTACCGTCGTTTTTTAACGGCTCTCAAAGTGTGAAATCTTTCAAATACATCTCCTGAAAAATCTCAAAATATCTACTCATATGCATGGAAATGGGGTTTTTGGGACCCTGCAGTTTAGAATTTTCATACCGACCAACTATCCATCGCCCGATCCAGCCCCCCCCCCCCCCCCCCCACACACACACACTTTGAAAATCGTTCCGCCGCCCCTGATCAATATGGACTTCGGTTTTAGTTTGAATATCCCTGCTGGAAGTATTGCGAGTACATCATTTCTGATTTTAATGATGGGATATTTTAATTAACACAATATAATAATCAGCATAGTTCGTGTTGAAGCTTTATCAAATCTCATGGGATAATTTCTCAAGTGGCCACTAAAATGGCAGCTTGAACTGCTAAACTTGAGGCGTTAGTACGGTTTTCAAGTCTCACTACCTGGATGCATGGTGGAGCATTGCCTGGTGTTTAGTGGTGCCTACAATGAGCGTTTTTTTTTCTTCGCCCTATCCAACTGGATCCGGTAAGTGGTACACGTATTATATACTATAGTATACTATAGTATGTGTTGATATGTATATATGTGATGTAAGGTTGATGGATAGAGGTTTCCAGAAACTTTTCCCCGCAAAATGCTTGATATTGTTGATGACTTCGTGATGTCAAGTGCCCATCCGATGTCATGGAAACATTATCGCTGTTGAAGTCCACTATAGAATCAGACATGACGTTGTTCGGGTCAAGGTGTGTTGAGCTTTTGGTTCTGGGGTGATATACTAGTATAGTGTGGGCAGTATATACCTCTGTTGGACTATTGTTAGCCATGCGTACTGCTGACCTACCGAATACTTTATTCATCGCATGCTGGCTATGGCTAGTGCGTAATGCTAGGCTTGGCTCGGCGGTATTATGGTCGGTTGTCGAGTGTGGTAGTATAGGATGTGCGGTCTGAACCCCAATTTGGTCTTCTGTTATCCTTTAGTACCACTAATCCACCAAATGTGCTATAGTGTCCTGCGATTGGTATAGGTAGTACGTAATACTAGGTCATACAGTGATGTGGGGTGTGCTTGGTTGTTTGGTACGATTGTATAAGACCTACTGTATGTAGATTGTTGGTCTACTGGCCGTTCAGTGTTGTAGGTGTATGTTTGGTTTTCCAGTACATTAGTACAGGATGGACTGCCTGTACCCCGTTGTTAGCCCTTAGTACTACTTATCCACATGAACTTTGTACAAGACCAAAATACGCGTGTTTCCCTTCGCCTGCTAGAAGAAAAATAGGTGAGGTAGGTTGTGATTTCTTCTTTTTTCCATGTTTTTTTCACTTTCCTACACAAAATTGTGTTCAATGAAGGCTGTACGCCCCATATCCACAAAAAGGCTGAATACTTGAATAGGAAGTAAATTTTAACAAAATGACACCGCCACTAAAGCATATAATTATGCTAAAAACCAATACAATTTTCTTTTTCAACTGAGACCTCAAAAAAAGTTTTGGGTTCGGTCCTAAAATATGGTAGCTAGGGAAACACACCTATTTTTGGCCCGAACTTACAGGTAGTTCGGAATTCAAACCATGTGGTTGCGTGGTGTATGCTTGGTTTGTTGTATTCTAGTATCGTAATAAATTTAGAGTATGGGTGGTCTTATGGAAATTCTAAGACTTGGGTGAGAGTAGTGGACGGGATATAATTCGGGGTAGCTATCAAGCTTTTAATGGTAATAATGCGCTATCACAGGCAAGATAGTGGTAGCCAGTGGTGGGGGAAGTCTGGAGTATTGGACGAAGAAGTCAGCAGTAGTAGCCCTGGAACTATGAAGGCCGTGTGGCTGGAAACTAATGCACTTCCACTCATTTCGAAGAACGGGATTTTGTAATCACAGCACAGACTTATCCCAGAAAGATATTCCATAAGTGAGATTCCCTAAGTGGTGTTCCGTATGTGGGACTCCTAACCAATTCCATGAATCTATTGGTTATGTTTGTAGGTCCGAGATGTGCTAATGTGGCGGTTACTGGTGTAAACACAACACATACAGCACATGCATGAAAGATCAACATGTATTTATGTGAAAATGTCCAATGTGTCGCAAAAACATATAGCACGTAGGCACATACGACGAAAAAAGTGTTCTATAGGTATCGGGATTCCACGGAACGCGTGACTGGTGTTTGGTGGAGTGTGCTTGCGTGCTAGTACACAGTGCCTAATAATGTGTGCATGTCACATGCCGTAAGGAGGATTCTACAAGGAAAATGTTTTGCGGATTCAGTGAAATGTGATTCTGCAAGCAATATTCTCTAGGCTCCTATATAGCCGATTGCTATTCGGCTGAACATTCCACCACTATCGCTTCTGTGATTGGCTAAAAGTACCTATCACTGCATATCATATTTAGCGTGCACTACTACTAGTAGTCGAATACAGCAGTGGTGTAGCCAAGGGGGTGCATGGGGTGAGGGACTGCAGTGTCCCCCGCTCTCCCCCAAGACATTGACCCAATGCAACTTTCACATAACATAGAGATGGGGTGGGGTGGGAGTAGTTCTTACTGGGACTCTCCGGTCGTTACCACCCCCCCCCTTCCCTCCTAAGAACTTGGAGGAGGATGTAATGACCGGGGGTGTTAGTTTGGACTAGGGAATGCCCCCTACCACCACCAACCATCCCCAACGGCCTTCCAAACACCAACCATCCCCAACGGCCTTCCAAATATAATGTTTGCCCCCCCCCCCCCCCCGAAAAAACCCCCAAAGACTGGCTAGTGCACGCTTATTGTAAAATCTCCTGTCTACGCGTCTGGAATACAGACTGCTTTCTCTTGAGACTCTTCGACTCATCAATGAAAAGGTGTGTCGTTGGTTGTAAGATAGATGTGTTATATTTGGGATGCCAAGAAGCGTGCTTGATGCTTTCATTAAATGGGCTAACAGCAATGAGAGCGTTTACTCCCAGGAATAATTTCTCGTATGGCTCCTCACCTCATATCGATATTGGACGATACTTATGGCGTGGTGCTTCACTCTTGGCGAATATATTACGGAGAATAGTTGTCGTGGGATATGCATGGCCTCTAGCAGTTGTTCGTCTTTTGGCTTCTAGACCACCCATGTCCTTCAAAGCTCCAACGCCACTACTGCTGACTTTCCCATAGTCACTGCTATCTGTTCTATGATCAGCTTCCACTGTCATTATCCTATACTCTAGACCTCCACCACTAATGACAACCACCATATCTTCTCCGATAGAGCCCCTTACCATTACTACCGACTTGTAACCTACTACAAGATTCGTAACTATCGCTGATGCTATCTGTCGCGACCTCTAGCCTCCACCAAATCCTACCAAGTCCATAAGACATCCCATACTCTACTCTGATACTAGAAACTAAGCATACATCAGACAACCACACAATGGTGTCACCGGGAATTTCCCGGTAAGAGGGCTTGTGCTCACCGACAGGGGCTAGGACAAACCCACAATAAAGAAGGCAGATTTCCCGACAGAGGTGGTGGGTATGGGGGGGGGGGGGGGGGTGCGTGGACGACGCTGTGCCACACCGCCTTGTCACCACCTCTGCAACTACATGATCTATCATTTCGAACTACTCGCAGGAAAGGACAACGCATCAGGTGAATTAGTAGAACTAATGGCTAACAGTAGTAGGGTACAGAGAGTCCATTGTATACTACCGTGCGAGGCAACAAACATACCCTCACAACGCTACAATACCAGTAGAACAACAAGGTATATAAGTACATCCTATACTACCGTAACAGACAGCCAAGCATATCCCACAGCACACTGTATGGCTTAGTATCACGTTCTATCCATTCCAACTGTTGGGCTGTATAATGTCTGAGGTGGATTAGTAGTACTAAGGGAGAACAGGATAACAGGCCCTGGCAACCGTGACATAATACCCAGCATTACGCCTACTCATAACCAGATCATGATGGAATAAAACATTCAGTAGGTTAGTATTGCCATATTAGCCCACAAGAAGGGGCTCAACACACCCTGTCCCGATCATCCCAATGTTGAATTGTACTGTTGACTTCAACAGCGGTCAACGTCTCCATTAGGTTAGGTGTGTAGAATGACGAGGCCATTAGCAACGTCAACCATTTCGCGGAGAAAAGTTTCGAGTAAATTCTCACCTATCCATCAGTCCTCCATCACATGCCAATAATAAAATACTATATACCATAAGATATGTACATACATATCAGTGCATACCATAGCATACTAAAGTACACGGTACATATACACCACTTGCCGGATCCAATTGGATGGAACAAAAGAAAACACGGCTTATGTCGACTCCCCGTACAATCTGGCAAGGCTTCACAAAAATTCGGGTAATGAGGCCTGAAAACTGCCTGCTATACTACTAAAGGCTCAAGTTTACTACTTCAAGTCGCCATTTTAGTGGCCGCTTGAGAAATAATCCCACGAGATTTGATACAGCTTCAGCCCTTCACCCAACGCAGACGATATCAAAATTTATTATTTTAAATATCATTTTTTTTAATTTTTCAAAAAATTTCAATTAAACCATATCATGTGGCACCCCTCATTGGAAGGATTTCGACGGGCTCGTTCCAGAGAGGGATCACATGATACGGTTTTGTTGAATTTTTTTAAAATATAGTATTTTTCAGTTGCTGAATTTGCATATTACGTCGGCAGATGTGACGATTCGTTGGGTAAAAGGTTAACACAAACTGTACTGATTACCATATAGTGTGAATTATCATATGACGTCATTAATATCAGAAATAATGTACTCGCAATATTTCCTACAGGGACATTCAAAATAAAATCGAAGTCCATTTTGGTCGCAATGTTGGCGACAACAGTCAGCTGGGTGCGTTATCCCGAACACGAACACACACTTTTGTTGCCATATTGAATGTAACGCAGTTAAATTCACACAGAATGGAGATTATGGACATTTTCATCTCATGTCCGCACACCGTGTGTGCTATTCGCAAAACTTTAACTCTTTACCCAACGTAACGGCCAAAACCGGTCAGCGCTATTCTCAAAAATGGTCGTTCCAACGAGGGTCATAACCAATGTTTTTGAGACAAAAAATGAAAAAAATTAGTTATTCAAGAATATTTTTTTCAAGTGTCGTCTGCTTTTCGTGTTAGGTAAAGGGTTAAAAACACCAAATATGTCTGGGAATGTCTTCAAAATATTTGTCTGTGCGAATCGAAAGAGTTGATTAATGTTGGAATGGTATGAAATTTATTGCAAATAATTTGCTAAAATGATACAGGATCACCTGTCTAACATGTCTTGGGACAAATAGGTTGTCGAATTCAATCTCAAATACCACTATTCGAGAACAGACGAGAATAATATGCAGTTATAGGTCATGTTTTCTTTCATGAACGCAAACAGTAGGTCCGAGATGCAAAATATCACACAAAACATGAGGTCAATACCTGACTAAAAGGGGTTCAGAAAACAATTTTGCCTCATAGGATGTTCATGCAACAACCGGACCTTGAAACTAGTTCCTTATTCGACATTCGTTAACGGATGTTGAATAAGAAACTGGGAATAAGTAGCGTTTGTCACGTCTCCGAAACTAGAATGGCTGGGCTACAAAACTCAAGGAGTCGAATAACAGAAGGTGCATATCTGGCCCATACTATTAACTATCAAACCGATGGAAAGCGCCCATGATTTTCACGTTCAAGTCATATATCTATTATGATAAAAATTTATTATTTTAAATATCATTTTTTCAAATTTTTCCAAAAATTTCAACAAAACCATATCATGTGACCCCCCGTTGGAACGAGCTCGTCCGAGGGGTCACATGATATGGTTTTATTGAAATTTTTGGAAGAATAAAATTTTTTCAACTGCTGAATTTGCATATTACGCGGACGGATGCGGCCGATTCATTTGGGTAAACGGTTAAGGAGATCAATCTAGTGATGGGTCGTATGCTGTGCTTCCTTGGGGCACATTCACTATTTTTACTTAAATGTAGTTTACGTTAAAAATTCCCCAAAACTACAAATAGATAGAAAGATATTTTTATTTTACGATATATCAATAACGTTTCACAATTAACAGATAACCTATATCAAGAAACAAAATATTGATACATCGTAGGGAGATAATATAGCCAGATTGGCTGTCCACCTGTTATCTCCCAGGTGAAGAAAAGAAAGCATCGAATGTTGACTGCGAATGAAAGTTTTCTTTTTTTTTCCGGCGGTTGAAGATTCAGGATATGGAATTACACATTTAATTGCATATGCGCACGAACGTATGAAGACAGACCTACTTAATTTTCACAATAAGGCAGACCTACTTTCTTTCCACAGGATACATGTATGCACATTTATACACACCTCACAATGTCCAATAATTACGGATAGAACCCGAATCCCTGCCACAAATTGTCCGCAACTGGCAGGTCACTCTACGTGTTTGTTACGGCTGTCATTTTTTTATATGCCTTTAGCAAGATAAATGCCACAGCCAACGAACCACCGGGTTTAAACAGACCTCCCTCCATATATGGCTGACTATGCATGTCACATAACTCCAAATAGCAAATGCAGACTTGTAAGAAAGTGCATGATTACAAGCAAAGGCGAATCGAGATCTAAGAATCCAGAAAAAATATCCAGATTGGAAAAAATAGGCCTATTGGGAGTGTGTCACTCCCCTAAATCCCCGTTAGCGACGCTCCTGGGTGCGATTTCCCTTTGTTCAAACACCGAGATTATCTTGAAAAGAGTTCAGATGGTATTGTGTTAAAGTGAGATTGTTTTCAAAACTCGCCCTTCGTCTAGGAACTCAGGTTTCAATCAAAGGTCATTGGTACACATTGAGTTTTGCGTCTCGATTTTAACATCTTCCGCACAGAGAAGCATTTTCGTCAATTCAGACGCTTTGAAATATTAATACCAAGTGTTACGTGATCTACAATACACTGAACACTCTCTGTATTATCTTTCAGCTTCCTTGCAGAAAACTGACCTACTGACTAACTGCGTCCACAGTACAATATTATGTCGGAAGTTCTATTTACTTTTAGAAATCGTGGCGTTAACTGACATTACTTTATAACTTCCTATACTCGGAAACATATACAAACTACAAAACAGGGTACTCCCTTTTTGAAATTTTATCAGGGCAAAAATAAAGATTTTGAATTCTAACAGTATTTTTCTGTGTTGCGCTGTGAACATCTTTCCCAGTATTCATAATTTGTTACCGAACAATAGTGTCTCAATACAATGAGAGGAAGATAATCATAAATACGAATATTTCTTTTCGTGATGCATGAAGTGCTTGGAGTGCTATATTTTAAATGGGAGCCGCCCATTATTTTTATCGTCCTTTTCTTGTCGTTTCGATGTTTGTGTTTGAAGGAGTGATACCGATCAAGGCCTATAGCATTTATATTTTAGAATATTTAGTCACCGGTTTGGCCAGTATGTTAAGGAAGCGACGTTTCTCTTCATGCTCGGTAAACGTTTTCCTCTGCTCGTCACGTTTCTGTTTTCTCTATTTCACGTGAATGACGCGCCGAGTGTAACGACGAGCCCAAGGATAAGAGGAAGTAAGGTTTTACCACTATTCATGAAAAAGTTCCGGTGTTGTTATCGAGCAAACCTTGGGATTGGAGTGCTGAATCAGACCGACAATGTCATCTGCTGTTTGCTGAAACACGTGGTAAGTACGTATCTTACGACCGTAGTTCTTTCCCCCTCTATATTTTTCGCCATTGTCCGGCGAAGAAGCGGAATCTTGTTTCACTTCCGCGGTTTATCGGGGTCACAACTTCGGTCAACTGCGACTGTGAATCACGAGATTTGAGCAACAGGATTTTACACAAAGATTTCCATTTTAATGGGACGTTGAATGAATCCGGGGTTCCGCCGTTGAGGGGGAATATTGATTGCAAAATTGGCATACTACGAGCGGTTTACCGCAACGGATTTCCTGGTCATCTCCTTTAAGTCTTAAGTGGCATACTAGAATGAAATTTGCCGCACGATTATTTTCTCAAATGGAAACAGTTTGCTGTCCACAGTAGTTGTTTTCACCGTGGAAACCGCGGTGCGTGGGGAAATGTAGAAGAAAAATTGTAGGCACAAGCACCTAAAGCTCTTTACCGAACAAACCCTTTGGGTGTTGTGTCATTGTATGCACCATGGCGTTCTATGAATATGGTATTCGATTGTTGGTTTCGGATGAGGACAATTTCTACTCATTTCCGTCCCGTTTTTTATATCCTAGAGAATTCCCACCCAAAGCCTTGTATTTTTCCACCATAGAGGTATTATCTGACAGTATCGTATGTTCCGTTCTTCCAGGAGCGTGGGACTACCCGCATAGCGTGGAAGAGCTTTTAAGTTCGACCAGAAATTATTTTAAGGTTTACTGACATACCCTATGTATCCGGGCTAGTGGTAACTCTTGTCTATTCTTTGCAGCTTCCCAGTGTCAGAAACAGTTTCTATGGTGGAAGACCGTGACCACACAATTTCCGACAAAAATTAGCGATGTATAAGATTACCACGTGCCACATGTGCACGAGGCAACGCACTGCGCCGCCATTTTCTTTCAAAAATTACCTTATGTAATTTTCGTCATAAACTATTGAAATAAATATTGAAAAATTGATATACATTTAGTTTTCAAAACAAAAAACTGGATATGTTTTTTATTCTAATGATTATTATTTAATTATTATTCTTTATCATACAATAAGTATGTATTGTGTCAGCAGTTACCCGAATACAGCGTGCATCAGGAGCCCCTGATAAAAAAATCTGCATCTTGCAATGGCATAATACAAGCGCGTGCTTGGTTACGATTTGTTTACGTTACTATTTACAGAACATTACAAGCTTCTGAAACACGTTTGCGAGGGGCCTTGTTCGTTCCTATTTTCGAAGAGAGAGAGATAAAAAAAACCCTAATCACTTCCTAATTATGGACCGCATTGGTTTTATGCTATTGTAGAGCTGTAGGTTAACCGAAACCGAACCGAGGTTTTTTGTTTTTTTTAAAAACCGAAACCGTCGACATCCCGTAATCTGAGGTTTTTCGTTTTTATTAAAATACTCTCTTGCTGCAGAAATTCACAGAATGTAGCCATCCCAGAGTAGTGAGAGTACCCAGACACTGCCAATGGCAGTGTCTGGGTACTCTCACTGCTCTGGGATGGCTACATTCTGTGAATTTCCGACATTTCAGCTTAGTTGTGTTCGCAGCTTTCCTCAAGTTGCGCGTAGGTGTCAGACCTAGAAAAATGGCCAAGCACAATAAAAGTTCTGTATATTTAGGTAATTATTATATTGGCCTTCCTGATTCTTCATGTATTATAGCTTATTTCGGGCATTCATTGAGTTTCATTCAATTTCACTGCCATTCAGTTATGATTCCAGACATATAGAATAAGTTTTATTGAATTTTATTTGGCCTCATGAACAAACCGAAAACCGAACCGAACCGAGGTTTTACTCAACTTGAAAAACCGAAACCGAAACCGAACAAGAAACTTAAAAACCTACAGCTCTATGCTATTGTATCTGAATCGTACGAGCTCAATACGTTCATGCGAAGACTGCAAAACTTCAAGCAGCCGCATACAGTTTCAACCGAAACGACAGGCATTTTTATCAGTATGAAAATAAAATCAGACATTAAAATACTAGCTAACCCTTTATACCCAACGCAATCGATATCACAATTTAGTATTATAATTATTTTTTGTAAAAAATTTCCAAACATTTTAACAAAACCATATCATGTGACCCTCTCATTGGAACGAGCTCGTCGATGTGGTTTTGTTAAAATGTTTGGAAAAATAACCATTGTTCAACTGCTCAATTTGTAAATGACGTGAGAGGAGGGAGCCGATTCATCAGCCAAAGTGTTGGTCAAGTTATTACAGTTGAGAATTGTAAGATAAATCTGTCATCACCATTATGTTTATGTAGAAAATGCTCTATTAAGGTCCCACAAAGTAAATCTTCTGTTTCTCATGCCATTATTTGTAAAATTGCATGCGGGCGAGCGATTTTTTATTTAATTTTTTATTTCTGTAATTATTTCTTTGCCATCAAAAATTCACGTTCTTGGTTTATGCTTTAGGTCTCATAGTCTACGGAGTAGCATGGGTGGTGGTGTATTTCGTCCCTTAAGAGCAAGAAGGCTTTGCAATGCTAAAGCATTGCAAAGCCTTCTTGCACTCAAGGGAAAAATTTATCATTTTTTTTTAACTTGGGTAAAATATCAGACATAAAACATTTAATTTTTATTTTTTTAAAGTTTGCATTAGTTATAAAAAGAGAGAATGCGACAGCCAAAAGGACCATGCGGAAGAGCCTGAGAAACAGATTTTGAATTTTTTAGGCCTGAAGTCTCGCTCTTGTTTCTAAGGCCATATCTCGACGGATCCTCGACCCGTCGTCCTGAAGCCTCAGAAACAAGAGCTCGACTCTCATACAACATTTTATACATAAACATAATGGTAACATAATTGTGATGATATATATTTATCACTAGCTTCACTTAACCCTTTACCTAACATGAAAAGCAGACGACACTTGCAAAAATAATTCTTGAATAACTAATTTTTTTCATTTTTTGTCTCAAAAACATAGGTTATGACCCCTCGTTGGAACGAGCTCGACGAGCTCGTTCCAACGAGGGGTCATAACCTATGTTTTTGAGACAAAAAATGAAAAAAATAATGAAAATTAATTGGCGATTTTTGAGAATAGCGCTGGCCGGTTTTGGCCGTTACGTTAGGTAAAGGGTTAACCCTTTTACGTAAAGACCATATCCGACCAGCGGCATTTAAAAAAAAAGACAAAATCATTATTCAAATTTTATTAATTTTTCGCTAAATGGTCTTCAAAACTGTGTGACAAAACATTGCTCTTGAAAATACAAACCAAAAAACAAACTTTCCCCGAGCTCGTTCAAATGAGGGGTCATAAGATATGTTTTTGCTGCAAAAAATAAAAATATTTAGTTATTCAATAAATTGTTGAGTAAGTGTCGTATGCTGTTCGTGGACGGTACAGAATTAAATATTGATGATTAGAATATCCTTAAATAAATCTCTAACCACCTGTGAATTGATTTTAATCTGTAGTGACCATATTCCGTTTTACTGACACCAAATTGCAATAATATAATATTTATACGGTGTAATATAAAATAATGTAATATATATTATAATATAGTATAAAATTAATATAATATAATATAATATAATATAATATAATATAATATAATATAATATAATATAATAATATAATATAATATAATATAATATAACCGCGACGGATAGCTTTTAGGAACATTTGTCTTCCATTTTGTTCCCAGTTCTCCAGCAATTCTCGTTGCGTTATTGAAAACGCCTTTGAACTCCCCATATCCGGCTGATCACGTCTTATCACGTCTTATCACGCGACGTTGTTACATCTTTTGTTCTCGATGACAAGCAAGTCCTCACAAAAACGGCAAGACAAACACTTTTTTTTACCCGTTGGTTTTTTTTTGTGTGAGGACTCCGGGAAAACAAAACCCCTTTATACGTACACACTCTTGAATGCAACAAGGCGCTATTTCAACATTTCGTCCCGCGAGTGCAACAATGAGCCCTCTGCAATGCTAAAGCATTGCAGAGGGTCATTGTTGCACTCGCGGGACGAAATGTCGACTCTCGTAAGAAAGCCCCATGAAATGTGATTCAAAATTCACTAAATGTCTGTTCGAAACGCTCACAACTACAGTTATTATTTATTTATTGGGGGTTAACGACACTTTTGATAGACAGGGTCAACTCGTGTCGGAAAATTTTACGGGTGGAGGAAGCCGAAGTACCTGGAAAAAAAAACACCAAGCAGCACCGACCGAGCAATGATCAGACTCCCCAACATACTAACTCCACACAAGCAGGGTTAGCATTGTTTGAAGACAAGTGCACCATCAACGCGTAGTACACAGGGATGTGGCTAGAGGTTTCCGATTAGGCGTGTAGGGTAGTGAATTTTCCTCCCGGCCTCTCCCCCTAGTTTGAAATTCACTACCCAGAAAAAATTTGAAAATGAAGCCATGAAAGGGGGCATACAATTGATTCTGGTAACTGAAATACCAACACATTTATGATAGAATTATCAGGTTGTTATTATTTGGTATTATTCTGGGAATTGAATCTGTGCTAAACAAATGCTCAAGTTGAGAACTTTGAGCAATTCACACTCTCCTAACATTAAATCATACCTTATGCAGGAATGATAAATTTTCGTTGTTTCATCATTTTGTAACTGTGAATTATGGAATTAACTCAGGATAACGATTTTATATGATGCGATTTTCTTGAAGTGCATTTCGAGGATTTTTTTTATCACGATAAGTAAACGTACAAAAGAAATCTCGTACCAACTGATATCATGCATATACTTAAGAAGCTCGATATTGCGTACACTGTAGTTTTAAATAGTAACAGTTGGACGTTTTTCCGATTTGAAACCGAGATGGAATTTTGGGAAGTAAAGAAGACATCAGCATCGCCAAAGAAGCTCTAAAATCATCCAGATAGATAGAATTTCCAACTACTCATGACTTGCCCTCCGAATTTTTAACTGACCCCCCCCCCCCCCCACACACACACCCTCCTCTCGCCACGCCCCTGGCTGTACACCTTAGTACAATGGGGAATCGGGATTAAGTGCCTTGCTCAAGGAAACAAAAGCAGTTACCCCTGGTGTTGATCGAACCGTGAACCTTTCGGTTTGATGTCCAATGCAATAACCACTGAGCCACCGCGTTCTCTTCAGCTACAGTTAAAATTCCACGAGATCTATTACCATATGGCATAAAATTTCCAAGTGTTTGTGGATTGAGGCTTAGCATTTCTAACTATTGACAAGTTTTGCCGGAAGGCGGAGAGTTGAAACACCTCCCTAACCACTCCTCCCTGTCGTCACGTTCCTGCTCTTGAACTTTGGGAGAAAACTCATTTTCTAACAAGTCTCTGTCGTCAAGGAAATAAACTGCTACGGAAAACGATATCCCAGAAACCTCTTCATTCAATTCTTGGTCGGTGATAGTATGGGAAAGGGCGTCGGGCTGGGCAAAGGGGCACTACCCCTGCCCTACACCAGGGGCACAGGGCGGGAACAAGTTCCCTTTTCAGCCGTGATTTACCTTACTCCAACATTCTTTTTGGAACATTACATGCTTCAGTACATGCCACGGAACATCGTTTACCGGGTGTTAAATTGTACCCACAGATCTTCCGCGAAGTTTTATTCCTTACCCATAAAACACTGGCACGGTGAACCAGCCTGTTTTACCTCTATAGGCACATTGACGTTTTTTGGCTTCAAGCAGGTTATGTAGGGTCTATATTCGTTCTCTGGTAGCAACATATGACTTTGTCGCGTGTCCATTTATTACTAGGGTGGGATCAGGTTACCCTAAAAATCGACACTCCTTCCACCTCCTGCCCTTTCAATCTTCCGATGCGGCGCTGCGCAGCACGGCGCGGCGCCCTTGGGTATGGGACTTCCAGAATAGACGTCATTGTTCCACGATTGTAAACCTCATCACTGTTCAAGGCAATTTCAATGCGACGCACTTCCAGAGAGGTATTCTCAATTGAGAGTGCTGTCGTTCCACATTTTTAACCCACCCTTTGACAATCGGATCAGTGTTTTTACGCGACGAAAGACTGCATCACTCCCAAACAGTTGCTGATTATTCACGTAGCAATATCATTTACACACTTCTATCAATATTTAATTTATTCATTTATTATTAGTTATTGGGGTTTAACGGCACTTTCGACAGCCAGGGTCATCTCGTGTGGGACAGTTTTACGGATGGAGGAAGCCTAAGTACCCGAAGAGAATCACCGAGCAACGGCGAGCAACTGTCACGCTCATCAATATTTAATAATATTGAACAGAACATAATTTAATAATATTGAACAGAGCGATTTTATAAATTATCGCATTTACACACATTTACATAGTATCTCTCAGAAATCGGTTGGGTTAAAAATCAACCCAAATCAACTGGGTCGAGTGAATATGAACCCAATTGGGTTCATATTCACTCAACCCAGTTGAATTCGGATTGATTTTTAACTCGGCTCATTTTAGAATGATGGTTTTTTACACTTCTAGTGAAACTACTTGAATGATCATTAAAAAATAATTGTGAGATTTCTTTGAAATTTTGCTTTGATATGCCTCATACAATGATTATCCTAGATTCTGTCAAAGGTACCTCAAAATATCCTTCTATTTCGATCCACCAAAAGAAGTTTGTAAAATGAAATGTGTTTTTTTCTCATCATGATTTATAATTCTCGTCATGGATATTTGCAATGCACTAAAAAGTTAAATTTGAAACTTCTTAAGAACTTAACTAAACACTCAATAATATCTGAAGGAAAATACGTTATACAATATCGAGCGTGCCCCTCATATACAATTGTGTGTAGCCAGGTGTGTAATAGGGGTAATGTCACCACCCCCCCCCCCCCACCACCAAAAAAAAAAAAATACATAAAAAGGACCACTTATGGTAAACATTAGTTCAAACTTGGACCCAAAGGCCCTCATATGATTTGTTTGATGTGGTACGTCCTAAAGACGTAACACACCAAAAAATTATATTTAGGCCTTTGGGTCCATGTTTGGTCTGATGTAAGCACGGATTAAGGACCATAACAATACTGGAGAAACCAGCTGGATTTTATTTCATTCTGCAAAATTAACTGATTAAAATTTCCTAAAGAGAGCAATGAGACCACCGATTCATTCGCATAGGCTTAAAATTCCAAACATTTTGGGGGAGGTCTCCCTGACTTCCATCAGTGCCCAATCAATCGTGCCCCCCCCCCCCCCCCCCAACCTTTGCCTGTTGCAGTAACGGGTGACCATCGGTCATCGAGGAACCATGAAACATAAATTATTACCCATCCTGAAAAATCCTGGCTACATCCCTAATAAGTTGCGGTGGTTATACGCGATCGTATCAAAAAGTTCAGGTCCTTACTCAGACCGCGTGGGAGCGCAGTCGTTACGGCATCGCACTTCAAACCGAAAGGTTCACGGTTCGATCCCCACCAGTGGTAACTGCGTTGTATCCTTGGGCAATGCATTTAATCCCGAATTCCCACGTGGGGGCACTGTGGCACTGTGTACTAAGGCGTACTTCGGGTCGATGATGCATTTGTCTTCAACGTATGCTAAGCCGGCTTGCTTGCGCGGAGTTAGTACGTTGGAGAGTCTGACAGTTGCCCGCCGCTGCTCTGTGGTTCTCCCCGTGTACTATGGCTTCATCCACTCGTAAAACTGTCCGACACGAGGTGGCCCTGGTTGTCGAAAGTGTCGTTAAACCCCAATGAAAACAAAAACTCAGGCCACGTCAGAGACGTATATTTGTCGATTGTATAAAACGACTTGTTCCGAAGGATGAGACGCGAGTTTATTCACCGCTGTGGACAGTCGACACAAACTTAATGAAAGTGGAGAGGCTGCATTTTCCAACATGCGCCTGGCCTACCATGGTTCGGCTTGGTGGGAGAAAGTTGAAATATGGATCTACAGTTATGCCATTTGAACACTGCAAGGTCATTGATTTTCAAGTAGTCACGTGTGTGTAGGGCTGCACGATACTCAAAACTGAATACCGGTATCGGTATTCCAAAAAATACCGCGGTATACCGGTATTTCTGAAAAGGCTCAAATATATGAACATAGGTACCACAATCGAGACTTAAGGAATCACAGTCGGAACGAATCAGCACGCCTTGATGATGCGATTCGAAAATCATTTACCCAACGCAGACGACATTAAAATTTATTATTTTAAAAATTAGTTTATCAGATTTTCCCCCCAAAATTCTACAAAACAATATCAAGTGACCCCTCATTGGAACGAGCTCAACGAGCTCGTTCCAATGAGGGGTCACATGATATAGATTTTTTGAAAATTTTGAAAATTATTTTTTGAACTGCTGAATTTGTATATTAGGTGGGTAAAAGCAGACGATTCCTCGGGTAAAGGGATAATATTATTCATTCGGAGCGACAGTTAAAAAACTCAAGACATCTTGAAAATTAAATTGTGGGTAAATAAATAATGACGATAAACCGATATTTTTGTAATTACACCGGTATTCAATCGATATTGGTTTGAATACCGGTATATATCGGTTTATCGATATACCGTGCTGCCCTTCCTGTGTGACGGGAGATGTTAAAAAGTATGTTTGACAGGAGATCTATAAATACACTGGATCGTTAAAGCACCTGGCAATATCCTCGTGTGTCACTCCACGAGTTATTTATTATGTAAATTGGGAAGTTTATTTTCCCACCCAACTTGAAATTGCAGCTTTGGTAATCATCGCCCTTGATATGCAATGGGCAGAGCTTCCCGTTCTGGGACGGGTGGGCCCACTATAATCGTACATGTTAGAAAATGTACGATTGGCCACTAACTAGTCTCTCTTTGAGGCTAGCCTTCGGGTTGGAAGAAGGTTGAAGTAGAAACAGACCGGTGCGACTAAGATGGAATTCTTTGGTCAAATGCAACTATAGTTGTTTGTATTTGAGGATAATATGTAATTAAACTTATGTGTAACCGTCTTGCATGTCTGTGAACAAAAGTGAAGGACAAGTCTCCCACATGCCCCCCCCCCCCCCCCCCCCCCCGTTGCACCACCACTGCCCACGTGACAAAGAAGGAAAGATTCAGACTGTGCAGTGAACTGTGGAAACACTGCGCAACATCCCAACCAAGGAAAACCAAATCGGTAGCACCATCTGGCAAGAACACGACACCTGTCTTCCGAGAGAGCAACGGAGTATTTGTGGCAGCCTGTAAAAGGGTCACAAAATTTATTGAGAATTCTGGGCCCCGAGGTTTCGTCGGCGCAGATCGAGGAGATTTTTCGCAAAACGACAAAGAAAGCTCCAAACAGGAGTACTACCAATCTTGTGGTAGCTGCTGCAGTTGTACGCTGTAATATCGGACTACTTCCCCTAGCTCCTTACTCTCCAAGTCAGACATCATCCCACCTCAAACTCTTCCCAAAACTGAATACTCCCCTGCTTGGAAACGTTTTTACCATTAATGGGAAGTTAATTGGTGCAGTTGAGACGTAGTTTGGGGCCAAGACAGAGTATTCAAACCTGCTGTTCAGATCAAGTTTTTTTTTTTTAACTCAGTGGCGATTTTATTGAGATATAACGTCCAAACAATTTTACTCCTGTGCCGAGAACTATTTAATTCACCCACGTGTTATCCGATTTTTATTTTTTTAAAAAAATTAAAGCCCTGTCTCATTTCGGGTTGTGTACAAGATAAATAACTTCTCGGAAGACATTGGATAAACTTGTGAAGGCGAAAATCACTATAACGTTTGTAAGATTCCCACTTTTTACAATACTTTGCTGCCTTTGGGACAAATTGAAGAGAAGGGCTTCCTGAATGAAACTAAGAACGAGATTAACCCTTTACCTAACATGAAAAGCAGACGACACTTGGAAAAGAAAATCCTGAATAACTAATTGTTTTCATTTTTTGTCTCAAAAACATAGGTTATGACCCTCATTGGAACGAGCTCGATGAGCTCGTTCCAACTAGAGGTCATAACCTATGTTTTTGAGACAAAAAAATGAAAAAAAATAATAAAAATTAATTGACTATTTTTGAGAATAGCGCTGGCCGGTTTGGTCGTTACGTTGAGTAAAGGGTTAAGAGAGGAAAGAAAGTTACATATCCATTAATCACCAAGTGAGAAAAGAGCCAATGAGAAGCCTTGAGAGGTGAGTTTGACTGTGAAATAAATGCGATAGCATTTGCAGAGACTGACACAAGTGGGAAGGTATTGGGATTGCAGGCAAATTTTGTGTGGGGAGGTGGGGTCGTGCATGGAAGCACTACACAGAGAGATTCAAATAAAACTCACTTCGGGCGAGATAACAACAGTGTCACCATGAAAAAAACCTGGACGTATGCCTGAAAGAGGAGAGGTATTTGAAGATGCTGTGCTATGCCAGACTACTGCGAGACGACACAAAAAACTTTTGGGTGTGTGTGAGATCCCACAAATAAAACTCCCGCCCCACCCCACCTCACCTCACCATAGTTTACGCCCCCGGTTTCACCAAACAGGAGAAGTAAAACAGTCGAAACTGCAGAGTGGCAAACTTTTAACAAGTAGTATAGTAGCCAAACTAAAAAAAGACTTTGTTTTTTGAGATACCCCTACCGGAGGCATAAGAAGATGAAGTCAGCATGCATTTACATGCTGCCAAAAGTCATCAAAAAAGTATGTTTCTTTTGTTGTGGGGTCAGTGCACAAATATGAAAAAAATGCATTTTCAGGGAAATAATCGGGAGATTGGAGATAAATTTGGAATAATGGTTGTGTGAGCTTACAGTAGAGTTAATATTCACCAGTTGCGTTTTTTTGGTTCTGTTATATGATCACGTTGGCGACAGAAGCGGAAAAAAACCCGAAATAAAAATTAATTTTGTTTATTTTGGACATTTTTTTTCTCAATATTTAGTAAAATATCGCGTTTCCTTTACTACGTTAAAAAAGAGCTCAAAATTGTAAATGTCTGTCAACTTCGTCGATCGAAACTTTCAACAAGGAAGAGGGAATACAGCGATATATCACATAGCCTACTACATAATCTCTCAGGTTGCCGGGATATTGTTTGGGTATGAATGACACTTCTCCCGAAATCGGCATCAGCAGTATGTCAGGTTCCAGATGATCAACATTTGGGGGATCTCATTGAGGGATCTCACATGACGTCATGTGACGGTGCATTGTGGATGTCACGTATATTGTCATCGTTGGCTGCGTGAGCGGCCACGTGTTAGGGTAGTACATCTTTTTGTCGGCTATTTTGTTCAGGGTTGGTGATTTTTTTGGTTTAAATCCGATTTTTTTTAATGTAAATCGATTTATTTGAGTTTTATTTCCAAACTATGAATTATTCTCCACAGGATACTTTTTTCCACATGATTCCTTTATACAAGAGAAACAGAGCGTGTTGGCAGCAGTTTGTGTCAAAGGCTACCTAAAGAATGGATACAAATAACTGATACTAGAACATTTACATGTGTTACCCATTTCAATTTTTGAGGTGGGATGGGGAAAGAATTCCAGAATACATTTGGCATATAATAGACGGCATAGGTGGAAATAGTGAGGAATCATTGAAACTTGCGTTTTTTCATTGTTACAACATTTCTTGAAGGAAGATGACTTCTTGAAAATCAATTGTTACAACATTGCTTGAAGGAAGATTACTTCTTGAAAATCATTTTTGCTACTTGCAACATTCTTAAATCACTGATACTTGTTCTCAAAGTTGATTTAGTATTTTTGAGTGGTTCATTGAAAGATTATCATATATATACTTTGAAATTTATGTTCACTTTAATATGATTCTATTCATATTAGCTAAAAATTATATGAACTTATTCAGGAACATTTACAGTTAAACCTAGAATTCCTGTCGCGAACTGTGCGTTTATCTAGGCTTAATTGCGCGTAGGAATTGCGCGCAATTGCCATATCGAATGGCATACAAAGCACGGCAGGTTCTCCTGGTTACTCATAGCAAACACAGGCAATGTTTCTGTCAATGGACCTCCGGGTTACCCATTGGCTGAAACATTGTTTGTGCACAGGCGATATGTACAGAATTTGATAGCCTTACCATGGTCATAACGCGTAGATTAACGCGCAGATCGACGTGCTATTTGCGCGCATTTCATGACAGGTCTTCTAGTTTTAACTGTAACCAACCCACAGCACATTCTAGTAGCCAACACGTTGGGATGCCGGTATATTCCCACTCAACAGATTAATTCTAACTGTCATAAACACTGTATAATTACTATATTTGAACAATTAGCATGCACTTATTCCATCTTGTTTCAACTCATTTCCAAGTTGTTTGAACATATTCCTGACAGTTTGTAAATTGTTGATTTAAATCAATATTTTTTTTTCCAAAAAATCATTGATTGAAATCATGATTTAAAGCAATGATTTAAATCGATTGATTTAATTCAGCCAACCCTGATTTTATTTACTGGAGGCCACCATGTTTCTTTGTTCCTGTGGTGGCATGTACTTACTATGTGAATGAAAGTCTTATAGTTGCGCGGAGGTGTGTTCGATTCAAGCACTGTATATTTAATTACTGTAAACGACCCGATAATTATTTTTTGGGGCTTGAATTATCCCAGAATCCTCTTTTTTATTCCCATCTCTGACTTATAAGAGTAAGACTCAGAGCTGTAGATCTCAAATAGTGTGGTGTGCTCCTCCCTCGATTCATTGGGAGTATATCGGAGTATGTCGATTTACCCATGTTCAACTATTCTCGTTATTCGCATCTATTTACCAAATAGTTATCTCCCCTGATTGCTAGGAATTGGCTTGCAAAAATTAGCACTAATTGAATGGGGAATTTTTATATTTCTCAAAATTATATAAAACCCGTGAAAGTTATATTTGCTCTGCGCATCAGACATTTAAGAACAATATATATGCTCTCACTTGGTGATATAATCGAACCATTTCATTCGACCAATTTTTTTCCCCTGTTCATTTAAAAAGGTACGGTTATTTCGTGTAGAGTGCCATGTAAAATAATGGAAAATTGCGTTTTCGTCAACTTTTAGAGATTAAAATATTTTTTAGTCTTCATATTAGCAATGCTCTGCGCATATGTGCATATAATATAGATATTGTCCTCTCTAATCATATAAAAATATATAATCTGACATTTGCCCACTTTTTTCCTTTTGATGTTAAAACCAAGACAAATTTGATTGTTGTAAAAACACAATTCTCGATTATTGTAATCAAATTAACAATTCTCTTAAATGATTGCACAATAAACTGTCTGACGCCTTCATTCTCAACTTACTTCTCTCGCCGCTTGAGAAAACGATTTCCCGACAAACAAGATTTTAATCACACCTTTCAGTGGATCAATGCTAATTACATTACAGTCAGACTCCAGTATTCACAGGGGGAGATAACTTTTCGAATAATACATCCCTACGACGAATTAAGTTGAGTATGATAAAAAACCCGACAAATACCTAAAATTATCCAATTTGACTCGGAACTGTTTTATCGGATTGGGAGTCCTCCAGAATCGCCGTTTTCTGCCTATCCCGGGCATTATTTCTGACAACCCTAACATTAGGGTATACTTATGTACTAGTTAACAATGTGTCCACAACACATATAGCACGTAGGTACAAACTATAAGTAATTAGATGTGCTAACGCGACAGTATACAATGCGCAATGCCACACACAACACACATAGGAACATATTGGATGCGCCTACATGAGTTCATGTGCTAGCGCCCGATGTTCTTCAAAACCATATAGTAAACGCGCACAACGGGGTATTTGATGATACTTATGACTGGGTTATGTACTATCGGCGAATAGCTATGTGATAACAGGTGACACCATTCTCATAGTATGCCCTTTCCTTCTTAAAAATACAACATCCTACTAAAATGTATTAAGTTTTCTGCAGAAAAGTTAATAACGCGTCAAAGTTCAAAGTTTGTTTTAGAGTTCTATGGTAACAGTTCTGTCCAAGTCAGAAAATAAGCAGACTGTCATCTGCAAAATGAGATCCCCAGAGGGTGAATGTTGTGATGCTACCCTGCACAGTAGGGTAGCATCACTAAATTTACCCTCTGTGGACCTCATTCGGAATCAGGGTCACAAAACTAAACAGAAAGAGATACCCAGAGGATAAATTGACCCACTGTATGGGATAGCATCATCAAATTCACCCTCTGGGGGCCTCGTTCTGCAAATGTCAGACTGCTTATTTTCAGGCCTGTTTCTATCTTTGTTCACTTCTTACCTTCGATCTTCGTTCTGTTCAGTTCTCTCTAAACTTCGTTCTATTAAGTTCATTTTATTCCCCGTTGTTATTCGTTGTGTTCAGTCTTTGTTTGTTCTCTTCGATCTTCGTTCACATACTTCTCTTCGATCTTCATTCTCTGTTCGTCGGTTCTGTATCTTGATCACAATAGCGTGTGGCGTTATAGCCTTATTATAGAATGTTCCGTGTCTCTAAAAGATCTGGTTTTACTGAAGCATTTTTTCGTGTTCATTCATGATTCGAGGCCACGTGATCCTCTTGTTGTCTGTCCCGATCCGAGGCAACTTGCTCGTTCGAGTCTCTGACTGTACGTTCTTATAAGCATTCGAAGAGTTGGGTTTCGATTTCCACTGAGACGCATTTCTTCTCTTGTTTATTCGCCGTTGGAATATGGAGGTACGATGGTGTGACAGCTAAATGCTTTGGTGTCCACGGATTCCTGATTCATGGGACATACAGCTGTTTCATTGGTTTCGTTGGGTTTATCTTCTCTTTGAGCCATACGTATCCTGGTTTGTCCAACTAGTTCTCTCTTTTGTGGTAGTCCCATTGTCTTCTCAGGTTGTCTTTTCTGTTGAATGTTTTGGTGCATCTGGTGCATTGGTAGATTTCAGGTCTGTGGTAAGTCTTCTTATGGCGATAAAGATTGCACGTCCTTGTGAATATATCCTGGCACTCTTTATAGGCGTGATGTGAAGCAATTGCTGGTCAGAACCTAATTGTAGCAACCCCTTTCGGCCATATTTGATTTGTCTCAGCGGAGTCATGCGTGTTTCTTCCTCTTCTGGGGAAGGAGAGGTTTGGTTGGTGTTCTGGATGCCGTTACTTCATTTCTCTCTTGTCGCAGTTTCGCTGGTAGTTCTTCTAACGTCTTGTGAGTGGCTACGGATTCGTTGATGCATGTTTGGTGTTTCTGATAACGGTTACAGAGCCCTGGAAGAACCCCCAATAGAGCCCTGATCAGGAGGAATGGGAAGATTAGGAGTGGAAGTGTCGAAAAGTCATTTTCCGTCTCCGCCTCATTATCGTTGCTATCCTCCTGTTAATCCCTTGTGGGAATGATCAGGCTGTGGATAGTGGTCTGTGAGCTGGGGAGCCCATGTTCCTTCTTCTCCTTTCGTTCCTTCTTCCTTCTCAGAATTTATTCATTCAAGCGTCGAGCTTCCCGGCGCTTGTTTGATAGATTTTTCTTCTTCTTCTTGTCTATTGGTCCAGTCTTTTTCGGGTTAGGACCAGTGTGAGAGGAGGTCCTCTCACCATGGTGTTACCCCATCCCCACTTAAGAAGTTGGTTGTCGATTCTCTGTCACGACCTCCCGTGTTGGGTAAACGCCCTCGTCTTTCCATGTTTCACTTGGGGATTGCAAGTAAGAGGATAAGAGACGCCCAGAGCCAACAGGGATCTTATGATCTCTTCCACATTTACATTTTTGTAATCCGAGTGTATTGATTAATCCCGACTCAACGACATCCCAGGTACAAATGTAATGAAAGGATGAAGTTGTGGGGCATTATCCCTTTCACACTCTGGTGTCACCCGTTAACGTGCGGTAGCGATCATCCCAAACATATGCTCCAATAGTACATCACTGTGCTACAAGTATCCTCAAATGTACGTATGTGCGCTAAGTGTTTTAGGCACATTGTGACATTCTGTCGTCAAGTCTAGCACGTGCCTGTTTGCCATCACACAATGTGCAGTATCATATTATATAAGAACAGTTAAGTACTTTTAGTATGTGTTTATGTGTCTATGTGCTGAATGTGTTGTGTTGTCTAGACAATTAGTAGGTCAACTCGTGTTAACTTGTTCAAGGCATTGTATTACAGACTGATATGGGCTTAGATGGAGGGAGCGATTTAATTGACCCTACCCAGACTTCGTCTGAGACAGAGGTCGAGACGGGTACCGGGATAGCTGGAAAGCCTGTAGCAGTAACGGTGGAAAACCCTTGTACCGGACAGATAATGGTAGATATTTTACAAGCCAAGGAGAGTAGTTGAACACAAGAATTAGTTGAGTTCAGTGGAAGTTGATCAGCGGAGACCATGGACAAGTCAGTAAAAATAATCTAACGACAGAGACCATGGACAAGTCAGCTATAATGGTCTAGGACCTACAGGGACCATAGGATGGTCTAGGACCTAGGTTCCTCACAGGAACTAGGAGTCACAACTATCCTCAGATACCTGTCCTCGGATAGCTATCCTCCAAAATGTATCCTTCAGCAATACAGCACCATGTCATAACCATCCCCAAATGCTAGTATGGGTGCGCGTGCTGTATGTTTTAGGGTCACAATGCACACAATCACAAAACACATTTCGGCGCATCCAGCATCTAACTCAATCTTAGTCGAGGGCAGAGGCCAAGACCAGATATAGCAAAACGAATTCTAAGATAATCCGAGACTAATGAATAGCTGCCGTATCATTTTCAGTAATTAAATATACTCACCTTGAATCACACATACCCTCCAAACATAATTCCGCCCGACTGTAGGACTTTCAGTTGTATTGAAACCACATGCCACGATTGAAACCAAGATGGCGGCCTCCAGTAAATAAAATGGAAGACGGAAATACGTATTACCCTAACAACATGCGTCGTGCATAAGCACTAACACCACGTATCATCATGGCAATGACACCACTACATGGCCGCACATGTCAGCTACCATGACAGCACACCCGGCACCCACGATGCACCGCGACATCACGTCACACGAGATCACCGGATGAGATCCCCCAAATATCGATCGTCTAGGCCCTGATATACTAGTAATGCCAATTAAAGGGGTAGGATCATTCATACCAGTAGCATCCCGGTAAGATGAGGGGCAATGTAATGTGTGATATATTGGGATGTTCCTATTTCTCTGGAGAAAATTTTGTTCGATAAAGTGGAGAAGCATTTCAAACAGTATTTACAATTTTAAGCTCATTTTTTTTTTAATTTAGTCCAAAAAACCTGCAATCGTTTGTAAAATTTGGAGGACAAATGTTCAAAATAAGATCGAAGGCTTTCTTCTCCAATGTTTTTTAACGCATATAGTTGGCCTGAACATATAACGGTTACAGAGCCACGTTTGTCATTCGGAATTTGTATTGCTTTATGTTTCTATTTTTGTTGATTTTGTATATACAAAGCAATCTGCCTTTGTTCTGGTGTATTTGCTTAATAAATCTTATCTTATCTTATCTATAACAGAACCGACAGACCCATTTATATCCGCATACAACCAGTATTCCAAAATTCAACAAAATTTCTCAATGTTTTCCCTAAAAATGCATTTTTTGTTCATATTTGTGCAAGGACTGAAAACTAGTACTCAAACGATTAGTCGATGTCGACTCTGGGCAAACCAGTAGTCGACTCTCAATTGTGCAGTCGACTAGTCGGAGGAGTTCAAGCTTGCAGGTAAATAGTATCCCTTCTGTGCCACTGTCAGACAGTTTGAACAGCAATATTGGGCAATCAATGTATACATCTATTGCCATCTAATAGTAGTGACAGTAGTTTGTTTTAACTGGTACTAGTAGAGTGCTGAATTATTTTGGGCTATCAGGATATGTTATTAATTTGCCTTGTTGCAATTTATGGGAGACTGCCTATAGGCACTCTCCCATAAATCGCAACAAGGCAAATTAAATAAGACTATATAATTTCACTCTTAGCATAATTAGAAGCACATAAACATAATAATGTTCCAGTAAGTTGCTGTATATGAATGCCCAAGTGAAGCCAAATTTGGGCCTTCAGCACGCTACCGGAACACCAACACTGTTATAAAGAGACAAGTTATCACCAATGACTAGTCGAAGTCGACTTGACTTTTGGGTATTGACTAGACGACTTTGGAATTCACTAGTCGTTTGAGCACTACTGAAAACTCCAACATCACCTTTCTTGTGACCCGGGTAACAAATACTCTACATGCCGGGAGCGCAGTGGCTCAGTGGTTACGGCATCGGACTTCAAATCGAAAGGTCCACTGTTCGATCCCCACCAGGGGTAACTGCGTTGTGTCATTGGACAAGGCATTTAATCTCGATTGTCAACGTGGGGGTATGGTGGTACTGTGTACTAAGGCGTACTGCACGTCGATGGTGCATTTGACTTCAACCAATGCTAACCTTGCTTGCGCGGAGTAAGTCCATTGGGGAGTCTGACAGTTGTTCGCCGTTACTCGGTGGTTCTCTCCAGGTACTCCGGCTTCCTCCAACCGTAAATCTGTCCGACACGAAGTGACCCTGGCTGTCAAAAGTGTCGTTAAACCCCAATAAATAAAATATTCTGCCAAGTTTCAGCTTGTTATGCCTCCTTCAGGAGTCAAGACACAATTTTGATTTTAGCCGTTGCACTAAAGGTGTTTATCTGCAAAATAATCTGGGACAGGGCAGGGTCTTGCGCGAGCATCACACATGTAGAAAAATACATATGATCCAGATTAGCCGAATGACGATGAATAGTTGTATACTTCACAGGATGATGCGGATCGATGGATAAAATTGCACTTCGAGCTTTCTGATGTTGTTGATAGGGTGGAGACTATAATGAGAAGATTTAAAGTTGGGTAACTGCGATGGCTTAACACTTTACCCAACGTAACGGCAAAACCGGCCAGCGCTATTTTCAAAAATAACCATTCAATTTTCATTATTTTTTTTTCATTTTTTATCTCAGAAACATAGCTTATGACCCCTCATTGGAACGAGCTCGTTGAGCTCGTTCCAGTGAGGGGTCATAAGCTATGTTTTTGACGCAAAAAATGAAAAAAAAATAGTTATTCAAGAATTTTATTTGCAAGTATCGTCTGCCTTTCGTGTTAGGTAAAGGGTTAATAGATTGGAGATTTTAATACATTTTGCTGCAACGACGGTCTGGTTCAACTGACAAGTACTTAGAGGGTTACTTGCAAGTTCATCAGTAGATTGCGCACCAGATGTGTTGCAGTGGAAAGTGATCAAAATCGGAATTAGCCTTTAAGGGTTACTTATTTCGTTAAACCTTGATCCAACTCGAATCTTTGAGGACACATGCAAACACATTTCTTGAATAACTAAACACTGCCATGTTTTTAGGTAAAAGTTCATTGGAAAAATGATATCATACGAAAGATGATTTTCAAGTTTGTGAATAGCGCTACCTTGTTAACCGTATCTAGAAGTGTCATACGGAGAGTCGGTGGATAAAACTTCTGAGAAAATTGAAAGAAAATTCACTCGATAGAGCGGGAGAGAGGAGAAATCAAATTTCAGATTTTCGTTTTTACGGTGTAGACATGTTTCATAAATCTGCTTATAACATTGAAACAATAAAATACAGAATTTACCGTTCGGGTCCAGGTGACAGAGCCAGATTGGCTGTCTACCTGTTATCTGTCCCCCTAGTGATAAGTGTCAAATTTATCTAATCCCTGGGAAATGCAACACAGAACAGGCTGATGAAGGCCTGCAGGCTAATGAATGTGTTTCACCCCTTTCATAACACGACGGGGTGTTTCACCCCTTCCTACCATGATCTCTCCACGATAAAGCCTTAGCTGTTGAAGTGTGGTAAAGGACCAATAAATAAATAAATTCCTAACACGACAGGACGTTGACAGTTGCACAAAACATTGCTCATCAACAAAGTATTTTAGTTCTTGATTCCAAAACATAGCTATAGTGACCTCTCGTTTGGAACGATCGATCTCGTTTCAATGCGGAGTCATATATTATGTTTTGGAGGTAAGAATTGAAAAACAATAAAATTTTGAAAAGTTAGAGTGTTTATTTGGGTTTTAATGACACTTTCAACAGCCGGGGTCATATCGTGT
This sequence comes from Pictodentalium vernedei, assembly GCA_031216915.1. Lineage (NCBI taxonomy): Eukaryota > Metazoa > Mollusca > Scaphopoda > Dentaliida > Dentaliidae > Pictodentalium > Pictodentalium vernedei. The sequence continues at coordinate 303,526,656 of CM062291.1, read as the reverse complement.
CGGACCGTTTTACAAGGTGGAGGGAGACGGAGTACCCGGAAAGAACCACCGAACTACGATAAGTAGCTGTCGAACTCTTTAACATACTAATCCGACACTAGCAGGGTTATTGCATCGCTTAATCATTTGCCTAACACAGCAGCCAAAAACGGCCAGATTAACCAGAATGAGCCTACCAGAGCCTAAAATATCTCGGAAGTTTCTCAATAAAATCATACAAATATGGATATCATTAGAACCAGCTCGTCGAGCTGGTTCTAATGATATCCATATTTGTATGGTTGTATTGGAAAATTGTTAAATGTGTTTTTTAAAAAAGTGAAATTTAATTTATTTATTAAAAATACCGTGTTATGTAAAGGGCTAAGGGGAAATCTACCGTCATAGTCTTAGTACACACCGCCAATGTGTCCCTACATGGGCATTCGTGTTGAAGTATCGGGATTGAACCGTCGACTTTTCGATCACCAGTCCATTGCTCTAACGTTACGTTAGATCAAGAAGTAAATAAACAACAATCCACAATTTCTGTTTGGTTGTATTGAACAACAATTCTGTACAAATGTGTCCACGGTGTTCAAACATTATTCTTCTTTGTCGTCCCTTGTAAGGGTGCCGGAAGTATCCGAGGAAAAGGTAGGCAGGTGTATCAAAAAGGAACTCGACTCTGGATATGAGTTTACTCCGCGAGTTTACAATAATATAATAGACAGAACGCGACGTGTGTTTGAATCGGTGGGTATTTTACATAACGAGTTGGAATGGCATAGTCATATTTCGCGAGAGCCCATGGGCTCTCGCGACATATGACTATGCCATTCCAACGAGTTATGTAAAACGCCCACCAACTCAATACACATCGCGTTCTGTGTTTATTACACATCTCATGCATTGGAATTCATTTAAATAAACAAATTTTAATTCCGATGTTTAAACCCAAAGGTGAAGAGTCCGTTTGTTTTGTTTGCAGCTGTACTGATCAAATGGATTGATAAAAAATCAAAACAACCTTTTGGGAGCCAGTGTTTGTTGAAATTCGTATCGCTGTTTCTCTTAGGTTAGTGTCTATTCACGCCTAACCATTTGGTGGTTATTACTGTTAGTAAAAATGTAAGTACAAAATTGGGCAGATTTGCAAAACAGCTGGGAGAAATCTTTCTAAAATAAGTTCGAAGCATGTCAAGATGTTCGAAGATTTACCGAAATAAAGTTGATCAATTTAGATATAACGGGATCCGCAAAACGAGACGACCACAGGACTGGGTTGATGTTGTGGTTGGAAATAACTGGGTTTTTTAATGTTTTTTTAAAGAAATGTTATCTCATTTTTGGTTAACTAATTTTTAGTGCACCGACTTTATTTTGCTTTGGACGTTTTCATTTTCACACTACGAGACAGACGATCGGTAACTGTATAACGAAATTTGGAAACTTTTCGAAGCGTAACTAATGGGGAAGAAACAAGTAAAACCGTCCTGGGAAAAAGTAGGCCTACCAGCTTTCTGCATCACCTGTTGAATGCAGAAACATTTATGTCATGGCGGCAATTCGGTTAAATACAAGGGTTTAAAGTTTAATGGATATGTAATAAAATGAAATTTGAAACTCAGTTGTATTGATATTATATCTAATATGTATCGTCCCTGTTGAATACAGAAACATTTATGTCATATCGGCAATTCCGTTAAATACAAGGGTTTAAAGTTTAATGGATGTGTAATAAATTGAAATGTGAAACTCAGTTGTATTGATATTATATATAATATGTATCGTCCCCTAAGAGGAACAAGGTGCCATCTGCAATGCTAAAGCATTGCACATGGCACATTGTTCCACTCAAGGGACAATAAAATAGCTTTAGAAATCCTCCCGCCGATTGTACTTCTTTGTATGGTGATTATCGACCAAACCCCGCCATTATACACCTCTCCCCCTTCCCACTAGTACTGACCCACTTAAAATAACCCAGGAAAGAATAATCGCGAGTTTCTCCTTCACAATTCTCGGAAAGTAAACTCTTTTTCCATTAGTGCACTTTCGGCGAAAAAGGGCACGTGCAGCCCCTTACCCCACCCCCACCCTAGCCTCAGTGCAAGGTGGCAGCTGCTCCGCTCCGCTCCTGCTCTCCCCCTTGCATGCAGAGTAATTTGTCCATTGCTTGAATGACATGGAAATGAAGCGAAGAGCCTTTCACAGTGCTTGCTACATGGCATTGTATCAGCATTTCAACAGTTTGAACATCTTGCAGGTTTGAGGGTCGCACATATTATGATTTCCAAATCATTAATAACTCACAGAGATGTCTTTTCCACAGCCGAAAAATTCAGATAAATTCATCGGAAAGGCTGATTTACCAAGGCTGACACTACTACATAATGGGGGGTCCAGGAGGGGAGGTAGGAGATACTTTTAGCTTTTAACTTTTATCGGATTATAATCACCCCCAGAAACAGACGGGCCATGTATACCATCAGAAAATGTCCAGATGAGTCGCTCCTTGAGAGCGGCCTGTTCCCGCCTCCCTCCTCGGTAACCCTTATTATATTTTCTCGTTATAACACACTACTCGGGTTATAGACAAATACATCAGATGCGAGGGTTGGACGTCTTTTCCGAGTTCCGAAAATCAAAAGTTTTCTCACATGGGGCTGAATCACGGTCGAGACCGTGGATTAGATGATACTGAAGCAGGCCCGTTTTTGGCAGATTTCTCGGTATTTGTTTTCTGCTCGGTGCAACTCACGCTCCCCATTTTTCAGAAATGGTTTGCATCTACCACTGACTGAGTTGTCAAAACAGTTACGTGTTACAAAACATGCAAATTATTTTATCCAACATTTCAGGAACTATTTACAAAACAACCCATCAAACAATAAGAAAGTGGAATGAAATTTTGAACATCGATGTTCAGCCTAAAGACTGGGTATAGAAAATATAGATGAACAAAGACCCATTGCAGATTAGAAGCAGACCATGCATCCGAACGTCCCTTATTGTCCGGATCTCATGAGACGTTATAGTCACATGACCGAGTTATGTCGTGTTTGATTGTCTTGGTAGCCCATGGTGATACGTCCCTTAGTGCGCATGCGCAGTGTGTGTTGTTGGTGACATTTGTATACTGCAGTCGCCGTCTTGGTTGCTATGCTAACACGTGGTTGCTATGAGACTGGAAGTCTTCTAATGGAGCGGGGGTATGTTCGGGGGTGCTTTCGAGATTGAATAGGAATAGTTCTAATTACCTAAATAGGCTCGACAATTTCCCCCAAATCACCAAAATCCACCCAAGACTACCAAAACGGTATCAGAGTTCCACAGAATCTCCTTTCCCCAATAATATGCGTGTTGTTTTGTATGCGTGTAATTTTATTGGTTCGGATTCCTGCTGAATCCTTGTTTTAGTACCTATCCCGATCTATTCTGCTGCTTATTCTTCTATTCCCTGACATGTTTTGCCCACTTCTGACCCTATTATGACTATTCTAGCAGACTATCTAGTCCTGACCATCACTGGTTCCGACCTCTACCATCATCCAAGTTTTATAATCAGAAGTCTGATTGCTTCATTTCCCGTAAGCTGTACCTACCTATACAGAGTTGTCTCCTCTTTGTACAACAGCGACCTATATGATTCCTAAGGCCAAGAGCCAATCGAGGAGGGACAAGTATTGCTCGAACGACTCGAATCTTATCTATCAAATAAGCCATTGAGTAATTACTCGAACGAGTAACTCCTCTTACGACCCTTATGTTCACCTGGGTATTGGAGGATACCTATGACACTGAAAGCCACAGTAGTCAGGCCTGAAAATAAGCAATCTGACATTTGCAGAATGAGGTCTCCAGAGGGTGAATTTAATGATGCCATCCCATACAATGGGCCAATTTATCCTCTGGGTCTCTCTTTCTGTTTAGTTTTGAGACCCTGATTCAGATTGAGGTCCACAGAGGATAAATTTAGTGATGCTACCCTACTGTGCAGGGTAGCTTCACAAAATTCACTTTCTGGGGACCTAATTTCCAGATGACTCTCTGCTTATTTTCTGCCTTGACAGTAGTCAGTAGTAAGTGTGGGAGACTCTAGCAAAGAGCACCTAGTGGTAGCCAATTAGTTGTACAAACCTGCAGTAGTGGTAGAAAAGAGAAACTAATTATAGGAGAGATGATGGTGACAATGGATAAATTAGCAGTTGTGGTCTTGGAGCTATGAAGGTCATGAGGTGGTCTGGAGGCAAGGAACTGAACAGACGCTAGGAGCCATAATTATCTTCAGATAGATATCCTTCGATAAGTATCCTCTAAAAAGTATCCTCCAGTACTACATCACCATGCCATAAGTATCCTCCAATAAGGAGAAATGGGCTGGTGACCTCATGATCATCGGTAATAATCCGAGTAACATAGGTTCAATCGGCGTGGCGAGTTATTTGGACATTCTGGCTCAGAACCCTGCAAAGTTTCGAAATTCGATTTTATTCGAAATCATCCCGAGTCGCGCTGATTTAGCAAAGTTCAAATCATCGGGATGTTGTCAAAGTCCTACGAAGTGTCTCCTCTTGAACCTTTCATCTGTCATAACATCTCCTGTATGGGATACCTGATGGTGGAAGAAGAGTTCAAGGAGGCTCCACTTCGAAAACTACTGTGATTTCGTTCTTAAACATTCCGCTTTTTTTATTTACTTGCCCAAACAGACCAATCGCCATTAAATTCACTACCTGAGTGGTGACTGGCAATAATTAGGGTTGTAAGAAGAAGGTGCATTTTTTACAACTTGAAGAGCCTCGAGATTCGAAATCTTCTGTCTGGATTTGATTCGGGATTCGATTCGATCCGAAATTTAAGATTCACGCGACCCGACTCTGGCTTCACCAGTTCCTGAGATATAACGCGTTGGCTAACATATAAACAAGGTTAATGGTTATACTGGACTTCTATGCTAGAGGTCTTGAGTTCGATTCCCGCCCGGGACGACCCGCGTTATGTCCTTGGGCAAGGCTCTTTAATACGGTTTCCTACTTGGGGGCACGATGACGCTGTGTACTAAGGCGTACTGCACATCGAGGGTGCACATGTCTTCAACCGCTGTAACCCTGCTTGAAAGGAGATTGAACAGAGTTAGAATATTGAGGAGCTGACAGTTGCTCGTCGTTGCTCGGTGGTTCTCTCCGGGTACTCCGGCTTCATCCATCCGTAAAACTGCCATGGTCACGATTAGCCATTGTGCATAAGTATGTGACCTTAAACACCAATAAAAAAATGATTATACCCTCGCTCGACTGATGTTGGCGCGGGTAATTAGTTCAGTATTACTATCGCGATGTGTGGGAAGAAGTCTAGCATCGCTGTCGAATTGACAGAGAGATATCGCTTGATTCGAGGCGAGGGACTATATTGTAAAACACTCGTGCGCAGTCGCGCACTCGTGTTTGTACAACGTCCCTCACCTCTCATGAATTATTTCACGTAACCAGTCCAGTCAAGCGATTGCTCTGTTTATTACTTTTAATTATTAACGATAATTATATTATTTAACCCATTACCTAACGTAACGTCCAAAAACCGGCAAGCGTTATTCTCAAAAATCGCCAATTAATTTTCATTATTTTTTCATTTTTGTCTCTAAAACATAGGTTATGACCCCTCATTAGAACGAGCTCGCTGAGATCGTTCCAATGAGGGGCCATAACCTATGTTTTTGAGACAAAAAATGAAAATAATAGTTTTCAAGAAAATTTTTTTGCAAGTGACGTCTGCTTTTGATGTTAGGTAAAGGGTTAAAAAAACCCCAAAAAATCAATCAAGTCCCCATTACACCTACGGCAAAGCGTCTTCGTTTGCGCGCACGGATACATGACACAATATACCAATAACATGATTTTTGTCGGGCGTTATGGTTTATTAACGGCCCTACAGAAATGATTAACAGCCCAAGGGTCTATTAGCGGCCCGAGACGAAGTCGAGGGCCGCTAATAGCCCAAGGGCTGTTAATCATTTCTGTAGGGCCGTTAATAAACCATAACGCCCGACAAAAATCATGTTATTTTTATTATTACCACCAATAGGGAAGGACATTCAAGTCTGTCGTCTGTTTGCAAACAATACCATGTGATCAAAACAAGCCAAAGTAACTGAATATTCATGAGTTGTCGGAGTTTATTTTTGGAAGTTTTTTGAAAACAAGTACGAAATAACCGACGTTAAAAATCCAGGATCGGAGTTTTGGCAGCTTCAAAAACAGAATGATAAATAAATATACTCACCTTGTGTCACTATTTGGCCCCTTATGTTTCAGTAAATAGGTTATATTTGGTGTAACCACCTCAAGTGACTGCTGTGAGATTTGTTCACCTCTACAGCATCCGAACTAACAAAGCAGAAACAGAAGATTGGGAATGAGAGGTAATTCGGTCACGTGACGTGTCGGGCCGCGGGCGCTAATGGGAAGGAAAACCCATTATTACCACTTTGCAGGGCGTTTCCTACTGCATTAATGTCGATTTAGCGGGCAATCATATCCTCTATTGCTCGGTAGTCACGTGATAGGAGGGCCGCTAATGGAAAACAAAATTCATTATCGGCCCTCTTGTCACGTGACGTCTTTTAGAATTGAAAATTTAGAAATGAGGCGAGAACTCGCAAGGAAAAGTTGATGCTTTCGCAATGTTGCGGCTGTGATGGCTGGTGCAACTTTGAATAACTGCACTATTGATTACTATTATGGTGTTCCTAAGTGACTGACATCATCAAAACATTTTCAAAACGTTCTTTGAGTTACGTGGTCCCAAATAAAATGTTTCTGTTTTATTAAATTTTGTATCTTTTGATTGCTGGGATATCATTTTGGAAATGTGTAAAATTACAAATTACGTAGTGGTAATAATAGTAATAACATGATTGTTGTCGGGCATAATGGTTCGTGAGCGGCCCTGCATCGATGTTGAACAGCCATTGGGCTTATTAACGGCCCTCGACTTCGTCTCGGGCCTTTAATAAACCCTCGGGCTGTTCAACATCGATGCAGGGCCGCTCACGAACGATAATGCCCTCCAAAATCATGTTATTGTTTAATTAGCGGCCCAGCACGTCACCTGATGACCTGAGCATTTATCGCGTATTAATGCCCAGGAAATTAGCGATAATGGCCTAAGGAACGCCCGCTAAAGTGGTAATAATTGTTGATTGCATAATTCACTTGTGAAGTTATCGTTTATAATCAAACCCGGAAATCTCAGTAAATCACACTTTGGAAAGTAATAAACTATTCTCTTGTATTCTAGAAATGAAGTTTACGCTCAATAACTTGGATGACTGGATCTTCTGCAATGAAATCTGGTATGAACATGCACGTAATACAAGTATTGCCTAAATTCAATGTTCTGTTTTGTCATTGCCTTCTATTTACCAGAGCGATCACCTGACATCCATCGATTTAGTCTCGAGTTTTCGCGTCATTTTGTGTTTTCCCTTCAAATTCCAAATAAAGGCAGTTACACACTGAATACGATGCGAGCGTTTAAAGCGGTGCGACAAAGTAACGAAATCTAAATGTTCATCCAATTTTACGATTTCTACATGGTGTAATGTCACTAATGTGATCCTTGATGACCAACAGACAAATACAAACTGCACAGAGACCAGTTTGCACGCTGAAATATAAAATTACTGAATTTGATTTTGACGCAGCGGTTTCATTGCGTCAAAATCATAGTTAATGATTGTATGTTCTATATCTGACAGTGGATACCGTTCAGGCTTTTTATGGGATATGTTCTATAGCAAATAAAATATCAGAGTCGAAACATTGTTTTGAAATTGCAAAATGCGGCGAAAAGTCGTAATTTATTACTTTATCGCAAATGTCACAACGCTCGCATCGCATCTTGTGTCTAAATGCCTTTACTGTGGCAATAAAAGCGTCTTTTGAAAACAGTGAATTTGAGTTTGCAAGGTTTTTTTTTCTGTTGCGAATTAATACCTCGTTTCATGAGGTGGACAGGCTAACATTTCAAAGCCGCCTAAGTCATACTGTAGACGTGCAGACGACTTAACCCTTTACCCAGCGTTGGCGAAAAGCCGACCAACGCTATTCTCAAAATTCGCCAATTAATTTTCATTATTCTTTCATTTTTTGTCTCCAAAACATAGGTTATGACCCCTCATTGGAACGAGCTCGACGAACCCGTTCCAATGAGGGGTCATAACCTATGTTTTGGAGACAAAAAATGAAAAAAATAGTTATTCAAGAATTGTTTTGGCAAGTGTCGTCTGCTTTTCGTGTTAGGAAAAGGGTTAAGGGCATGGTATACACATCGCTTTTCTACTCGTGAACTCTTCGGGGTCGTGCTATGTCCTTCAACGGGACATTCACGTATGTGGAGCGAATTTCTAATGCAAAAACACCTGTCAGCGGTGATCATGGAATGAGGTATGTGAGGATCCTCAAAGCTCAAGTTGTTCATCTCATGGACGTATGTACCGGGTTGGCCGAAAGCTTTGCCGGTACGTGCCCCCAACAACATATTTTTAAATCATACCACCACCGGAGAATCCTGGAGGGGTGGGGGGGGGGGGGGGGGGGGGGAGGTCTCTAGCGACTTAAATTTTGCAATCGTTTGGGGCATCAGCAGGAAGGGTGTGAACAGGCACCTAACTCTAATATGCGAATGAAGATTCCTTTGAATGAGTTGTCTTCTCCACGGCATTTAGAGTAAAAAGGGACATATATTTGGCGCCATATTTAAAAGAAACTGTGTTACATTTGGAGCAAAAAACGTGCATTGTTTTTTTTGTGAAATTTGTGTTTTTATTGGAGAGAGAGAGAGAGAGAGAGAGAGAGAGAGAGAGAGAGTTTTAAAGCTTTTTCCCAACAAAACGGCACGTGGTTGCTGCTATAGCTCTATGTAGAGATTTGTGTATTTATTGGAGTTTAACAACGCTTTCGACAGCGAGTATCATATCGTGTCGGACAGTTTTACGGGTGGAGGAAGCCGCTGTACCAGGAGAGAACCACTGATCAACGGCGAGTAACTGTCAGACTCCCCAGCGTACTAACTCCACACAAGCAGGGTTACCATTGGTTAAAGACAGGTGCACCATCGACGTGCATTACACCTTAGTACACAGCGCCACAGTGCCACCACGTGGGCAAATCGGGATTAAGTGCCTTGCCCTAGAGTACAACGCAGTTACCCCTAGCGGGGAACGAACCGGTTTGAAGTTCAATGATGTAACCACCGAGCCACCGCTTCCTTCCTGTGAAGAGATTTGTTAGTCCCAAAACACAGCTTTTGTGTACTGTATTCCTAACATGCCACGAAGGCACATAGGCCACCACTGATATAGACCAGTGTATGGGTGCCTTCCTATGACCCCCCCCCCCCCCCCCCCCCCCGCGCCATTCGCTGTTCGATTATTAATTTTAAGCTGGTGGGTAGCTTTTTTTGCTTTTTGACACCCTTGTCTCTCTCCTGACACTGCTATCAAGAATTATTTTCATTCACTCATTGGCGTAGCATAATTATTGATGCCAGTCACAACTTATAAATAATGGACACAAACGGACTCAGAGTCAAGGAAATTGCGTTTTTTTGTCTCGAATTTCAATTTCTTCCCAGGGAAGCCCCCTCCAACGAGAGGAGTTGTCGCCTTCTTGTGCTCGTCCCATCTCAGTGTCATGTGGCTGAGATGATGCTGCACAACCTTTTCTGCATGCCCCCTAGTAGTTCATCGATCTGAACGTAGCGGCTACCCCTCTTCGTGGGGGGGGGGGGGGTGGTAGATATTACACTTGCCCCCCTCCCAACTACGCGCCAGCATTCACTTCCTTTTTACTTGCTTAAGGTGTCTGAAAATTAGTTAATAAAAGCGTTTTAAAACCACGCCCATGATACGTGAGTCGAGTTTGAAACGAGGAAGTAACATCAGCGGGCAATGTGCATGAGTCACGTGTACCCTTAAGATATCAAGTCGATTATAAAGGCAGTTTTCACAACAAAAGATGAGTGAATACGAGTAAACATGGGCGTGATCTGTTTTGAACACATAGTTCAGATTTGAAAAGACTGCCATTTGATTTATTATTTAGGGGGTCTGTAACCCGACAGGATGCGATAAATAAGTAGGCCAATGAAATTGAGTTTATGCAATCAAATACAATCGCTCATGTTTAGTAAATTGCCGGAATAACAAGTTGTAATTAACCCCAAAGTTCAAACACTGAGAGAGAGAGAGAGAGAGAGAGAGAGAGAGAGAGAGAGAGAGAGAGAGAGAGTTTTAAAACTTTTCCTAACAAAACGATACATGGATGCTGCTATCTCGGCTTGTGCGGGGTTAGTAGGTTGGACAGTCTGCCAGTTGCTGGCCACTGCTCGGTGATTCTCTTCGGGTACGGCGGCTTCTTCCACCCATAAAACTCTTCTACCAGATATGTTACTAGTTCTTGAAAGTGCCGTTAAACCCCAATAAACAAACAAACAGACGTAACCATTCGGTAAAATTCTGCCCATCGTTGTGTACAAGAATCTTCAATGCAGACGTATAACCCTTATTTGTACGATCTCTATAGGTAGTTGGTCAGCAGCTTAACCTTTTGAACACTACCCCCCCCCCCCCCCCTACACCCTCCTTTTCTGACCTGGAACAAGACACGTCATAATTTCACCAAGTAGGATGACTGCTCGGTGAATGTGTGGGGTAACCAATCAATATTTTCAACGTGCAGCCTTCGGGCTGCACGTTGAAAATGTTGAATGGTCTACCCCCAGGTAATGAATATGGGGGACTCTTCCAGTTGCTTTGATTGAACTGACTTGTTTGAAAGCGTCAAGATTTCAAGGGGTTAAATTACGTAGAAAAGAATAATATTTTAAGTTTTTTTTAACTCTTCGTCTAAGGTGACAGTCTATGCGTCCAAGTCTATCCACAAAGGTCGCGATTCACATTTAAATATTTGTTTTTCAATTTTTGACCCGCATTTGAACGAGCTCGTTCCAGTGAGGGGTAAATAAGCTATGTTTTGGAAGCAAAAAAAAAAATGTGAAATAAAAAAAAATATTTAGTTAATCCAGAAAATATTTGTGAAAGTGTCATCCTCAAGTCGTGTTATGTAAATGATTAAAGAAAATGCTTATTTGTTTGTATTCTTTATTGGGGTTTAACGACACTTTCAACCGTCACGCTCACATTGTGTCGGACTGTTTTACGGGTGGGGGAAGCCGGAGTACCTGGAGGGAAGCACCGAGCAGCGGCGAGCAACTGTCAGACTCTCCAACTTATTTTGTTTTGTTTTTCGTCATCAGTTTCGGGTTTTGCGGTAAATCGGAAAACGGAACCACAGGATGCAGCAAAAACCGGCCGAACGGTTTTACTGCGTTTGTGCACAAGCTGATCAATACAAGATCAAACTATCTCAACGGGAGAGAACTCGACCATTGGGCCCTGTGAACTCTCGTCACTTAATCTATTCGGCAAAGGGGTGGGGGATACGTCATGTTCTCATTGTTACATATTCACTCCTTGACACGTCCACCGATCAATGTGAAGTTAGACTGAACCCAATGGAGATACAAACAGACAGGGTTTCTTTGTGGTGAGAGATGTCGTACAACCTTTTACGAATTTCTTTCCAAGTTAACCCTTTACCTAACATGAAAAGCAGACGACACTTGCAAAAATAATTCTTGAATAACTCATTTTTTTCATTTTTTGTCTCAAAAACATAGGTTATGACCCCTCGTTGGAACGAGCTCGACGAGCTCGTTCCAACGAGGGTCATAACCTGTGTTTTTGAGACAAAAAATGAAAAAAATAATGAAAATTAATTGGCAATTTTTGAGAATAGCGCTGGCCGGATTTTGCCGTTACGCTGGGTAAAGGGTTAACAGGCCTGATGTGTTATTTACTATATTTTCATAACACATAGAAAAACAGGACCAGAAACCGAGTTTTTCCCTGAAACCGAACCGAACCGAAACCGAATCTAAAAAATCAAAAGCTCCTCGTTCTACAACTTACTAGCACTGCACATACAGAGTGAGTAGCAGTTGAAGGCAAATACTGTTAGTGCACCATTTGATGTGCAACATGCTTCAGTACACAGCGTCATGGTGCGCTCCCCTCCTCACATGGGCAATGGGGCAAAGGGGATTAAGTGACTTGCCATAGGCACAACGGAGTTACAGCTAGTAGGATTAAATCTTCGACGTTTCAATTTAAAGTCCAATGCTTTGAGCTATGAGCCACCTACCTCCGGTTAGAGAAAATATTAGTATGGATAATTAACCTCAATTGGTGTAGGGAGAAGAACATTCCTAACCTTAATATCTCGTTATGTACATCGACTTTCGATAAAGCTATCTCCATTGAAATTATTAGCTGGCACTCTGGCGAAAAAAATGTCTATGGGGATTTTCCACCGGCTGATGGCACTCTGGCGAAAAAAATGTCTTTGGGAATTTTCAGTGCTAAATCAGTTAGCCCAAGTACACACGACACAAATTTTTCAAAAAATTCAAAACCTTATGGCAATTTTCAGTGTTAAATCAGTTCGCCATAGAACACACGATCGTGAATTTTCTCTGGCGAACAAATGTCTATGGGAATTTCAGTGTTAACCCTTTACCTAACATGAAAAGCAGACGACACTTGCAAAAATAATTCTTGAATAACTAATTTTAATCGTCGAGCTCGTTCCAATGAGGGGTCATAACCTATGTTTTTGAGACAAAAAATGAAAAAATAATGAAAATTAATTGACGATTTTTGTGAATAGCGCTGGCCGGTTTTGGCCGTTACGTTGGGTAAAGGGTTAAATTAGTTCACCATAGTGTCATCCCTTACTACTGACGGGGAGGGCCAAATTAGGAAGCCTGTTATTGTTGATAAAACACAAATGGCATCAGACAAAAATAAAGCTGAGTATCCTTTTGTTCCTTTTAATAAACGAAAACAACAGACAACTCTCATAGCTGTCTATTGTTTTCGTTTATTAAAAGTTACAAAAAGACACTTGGATTTTTACGGCACGCTAATTAGAAGCAACTAAGTAAATGCCCAATTGCATTTTTGTTTAGCGAATGTGTTTTTACAGTGATTTGCAAGTTTGTATTCTTCCCGGGAAACAAAATGGCAAATCTTACCTCCAAGACTTTTATATCAATGGAAAGGATAGTGTCTGTATTGCATGTCATTACATGCTCACACTGTTGATATCATGAACAGGGATAAGGTTACCGAACATCAAATGATGGTGAAAGTGCCGTTTTCTTATTTCTAAATGGGTTTAAACAGAGAATATTAGTCAAACGTTCAAACTAACTGGTAAAAAATTGTATAAAGCCAGCTTCTGTATTCTTATACTACTCTGCGGGAAAATGCATGAAGTTTGTGAAACGAAGCTCACAGCGATGATACAACTTCGCTAACATTTCGAAATGTCAATTTGTATATGAAATTCCTACAAGTTGAGCATGAAATGAACTGAGAACATGAGAAAATTAACGGGACCTAACTCTTCCAATACGAAAATTGTCATCCATGACAAAAACTTTCTATCATCGTTCTGTCAGTGAAGATACATTCACATGTGCATCATCTCGATTGAACTCTGTAAATAAATACTGTTAAAATACAGTAATAGTACTGGCAATCCAGGTGCTGGTAATATTCTATCGTAAATATTTGGCTAAAATGACATATTTGGCGGTGGCGACCATTTTTGTTCGATCTTGGGCAAAAAAGGAGCTGAAACTTCGTGTCACTTAATGACACGAGAAGGCTGTTGCCGAGGGGACGTGACAACCGTCTCTTAATCTCAGTTCCGGATTCGACATTCGTTATCAACCGATAGCATCGGTTGATAACGATTGTTGAATAAGGAACTGGGAATAAGCAACGGTTGTCACGTTGCCGAATAGATCAATTAACATCTTTCACCTCCAGCTGTATGGCTGCAGGTTAAAGATATTAATTGGTCTACCTTAAAAATTGAGTCTTCTAAATCAAGGCATCTTTTGTCATGAACAACGCTATTTTGCCAAAGGAGGATTTAAAGAGTTGAATGCGTTCGTTTTTAAAAATGACTGTTCCACTGTGTGTGAGAACTCCTCTGTTAGATTTCATATAAACCTTTGGGCAGTAACAGGTATTACCATAAAACTTACGTTACTTCTACCTTAATGTTAAAGGTATTTTTTATAGCGAAGAACATTACTTTCGTAGGTAAGATATAAGGAGAAGGTTTTGACGGAAACACTTTTGTCGGAGGACACTCCCGCTAAAAACAAGGTCAGTTATCGCCGAGAATCAAGGAGATTGCTTCATTTAAACATACATTTTTCAAATGGATTCCAAATTAGATGAGGAGACACCCTCTCTTATTTCGTTGGTCGAGACTGTAAAATATCGGAACAACATTAGCATTACATTACGTCATCGCGTATAAATTGTGGCATGTGGCGAATCTATGCAGCGCTGATTTCTATTGGATATTTTATGGTTTTGCCTAGAAACTACCTTTTTTTACAACGACCTCGTCCTCCTGATTTTCAAGAACTTCATCTCGTTAGACATACGCTTTAGAAACAAAAATTAAGATACTGACAGTTGTACAAGTAAATAAGTAACACTACGATTTACTTAGATTCATAGATTGGTTGCATATTTTGCCTTGTATCTTTGTAAACTTCTCCTTGTGGACTGGGACAAAAAGATCCGTTTCCAATGGAATAGAGTTCTACGAATCTTCGAAATTCGATTCGATTTCGAATAATTTCGTTGATTCGGAAATTTTCCGATCTTCGAGATGTTCACAAAGTCAAATCAAGTGTCTTCTCTTCCACTCTTCTTCTATCACCAGAGGCCAGCATTTTCAAAGATATGGCAATTTGCCAGTTGGCAAATTGCCATATCTTTTAAAATGCTAATGGTTGATTTCAGTCAGTTATATTAATAGGTAAAAACAAGACAATTCTAGAAAATACAATTGTAAACGTTTTATAGTATTGGCACCTGGTCTCCTTACAAGGAGACCTGGTGATAGAAAAAAAGTTATAGCAGGTTTGGATTCTGAAACCATTTTCATTTCTATCTGTTCCATGAGGTCCAGATAAAGGGACCAAAATATTAAATGGAGAAATTGCTCTAATAAAAGCTTTCGGCCAAAGGCCTTCATCAGTTTTGCTAGCTTCAGAAAATACTACATATTCGGTTGAATGTAACTTTCACAATGCTGGCAGAGAAAGAACGTTAGACGTCGAATCGTCCTTTACAGGTGTGACTCATCAAAGTGTATAAAACTGGAAACGCGGAAGGGGCCGACACGAGGAACAACAGAAATTGCATTCTCTGACGCTAGAATTACCGTACTTAAAGGGTGATTCGACGTCTAACGGCCCTTCTCTGCCTTCATTGTGAAATTTCCATTCAACCGAGTATGTAGTATTTTCCGAAGCTAGCAAAACAGATGAAGGTCTTTGGCTCAAAGCTTTTAATAGAGCAATTTCTCCGTTTTGATTTCGTTTCAGGATATTTAGATTTTCAGTCCTGCTCAAATAGACGAGTGTCCGTTGAATACAACAGTTGAATGGAGATGGATAGAGGATATCTAGTGTTTTTGAGTGGATACCGAAAATTATCTCACGAGTGACCGAGACAAATGGTTATTTTTCGTGAGCCAAATAACCACTTGTCTCTGTCACGAGTAATTCAAAAACACTAGATTTTCTTTTTATTATATATATGCTTTCTATAAGAATCTGATAATTCCACTCGTTTCAACCTTGAACTGATGCATGAAAGTAAACAGCGCATTGAATCATTGATACGCGGAAGTTGATTTGATCGATACTCGAAAAGGGATAGCGTCTTGCAATCTGATTTAGCTGGCGGGTTTCTTGTCCAAACATGGCCTGAAAGTCCGTAATATAAGTTTTTGGTTTGGTACGTCCTTTGAAAGGACGTACCAAACCAAAAACTTATATTACGGACTTCCAGGCCATGTTTGGACAAGCGGGTTTCATGCATCGATTCAAGGTGAATTCATGTTGAATTATTGCTGGAAATGATCGGTATCCACTCGAAAACACTCGATTTTCTTTTCATTGTACTTTTCAAGAACAAATTGTTCATTTCCAGTGATAGTATGGCTCGTATTCACCTTGAAGTGATGCTTTGAAAGCCACCATTTTGATTGATACCGCGAAAGTGAAAATTTCTATATCTTCACAGTGGGGGATACAATTTCTGTCTTTCCGCAATTTCTTCGATAATCTATCGTTTAAAAAGTAATATGCTGTTTTCAACGGGCGTAGGGAAGCGACAATATCACTTGATTCGATTCGAATTTCTCTTTCGGATTCGGTTCGGCCCGAAATTTGGGATTCGCAGGTCCTACTATACAGGTGAACAAGAACAGTTAAAGGTTTATAAAATATCCAGCAGTATAGACTTGCAGCTGTTATATGATAAATCACTGATTCAACGAGTTATTGTGTCAGCCTCAAGGACGTGGGCTGATATGCAGATAGGGAAATCATTGACATTACCCTTTTATTATTTTGTCCTGCGCGTCCTGATATGCGCAGAATTACAGAATCCTTTGATTGCTTGTTGGAAAAATCCAGATCATTCCAACATATTGCGCAATTATTAAGGTGACTTGGATACAACTGTTTTATTAGTTTTCTTATACTTCCCCGTGCGCATACAAGCAATTATTCAAATCATCTTTATGTGGTAAAATGGGAGTGGCAGAGAATGGTTAAAGGCATATGAACCATTCTCAATTCAGAAACAGCGCCCGAGAATAGTGCAACGCTTTACCCATCGCAGACGATATCAAAATTTATTATTTTAAAATTATTTTTTCAATTTTTCCTAACATTTCAACAAAACCATATCTGATCAGTCACTTGAACGAGCTCGATGAGCTCGTCCTAATGAGGGTTCACATGATATGGTTTTCTTGAGATTTTTCAACTGCTGAGCTTGTTTATTACGCGGCCGGATACGTCGATTATCAGGAAACGAGCTCGTTCCAATGAGGAGTCACATGATTGGTTTTGCTGAAATTATTTGAATTTTTTTTCAACTGCTGAACTTGTTTGTTACGCGGACGGATACTCCCGATTCGTTAGGTAAAGGGTTAGGGTTTTTATCTTCCGCGTTCTTCTGTTCAAATTGTTTTTTTTTAATTACTTAAAAATATTTTTCTCAAAATGTGGCTCATGCATGAGCGCTCAACAGAATAACCCCGACTTCTCTTTTTTTCACTGAACCATCAGCGGCTATGTGATCTGGAAACAAAATTATAGAAAGAAAGTTTTTACTTGTGTTGGGCAGGGGCGCCGCAAGCACTTCAGGACAGGGGGGGGGGGGTCAGACCCCGGGAAAAGGGCATTTACTCGCACTAGTAGCCCCGTCATGACAGGCCGAAGCATGCATGTATCGAAGGCCCGAGATGGGGAAGGTTGAGAAGGGGTGCCCTTCCCATCTGGAGGGGGCACCTCCTCCCAAACTCTCCCCACTGAATTCGAAATCTCCCAGAACGGGTTTGGGATGTATTTTAGCTTTACTTCGAGAATAAATCATTGAAAAAATTGAGTTACGAACCTGGGAAGGGCATTGTCTGCCCTCCCTCGTCCCCTCTGCCCCCCCCCCCCCCCTCTGCGCCCCCCCCCCTGCTTCCGGCGTCCCTGGCGCCGGGGCGAGGTAATAACTTTTTGAAAGAAATTAGTGATGAACAGCAGCGCCACCTGCCGCAAGAGGCACGCGGCGACGCTTTTCAACGCTCTATAGATTTGATAGGATATTTCATTCAGGGGCGTCGTGAAGATGACCGATTGGGGGTGAAGGGGTTTAAACCTGATTTATCCCAACTTTGTTGTCTCAAGTGCCGACTGATAGAATACTCCAAATAAAACAGTAAAGTTAAGCCCCTGATTTCATTGCCGTGAATCCCGTATTTAATAACTGTTTATTCTAAGCAAACATGATTTTTGCGGAAAATGGGCATCTGAGAAACTCCTTGATTCTGCCTCAGTTATCTGTCCGTTTCAGTTTTGGCTACAGGGACGCCACACCCCTCCGGCACACCCACTATCTACGCCGTGGCAAGTTTTAATTTATTATTTTTCAAATAAAGGCTTATAATGTGAATAACTTGTTTATCGATTCTCCAGTTAAAACAAACTGACGAGCACGATCCCTTCTCTGAAGACAGAAGGTGCACCAGTTGGCTGTGGCGTAGGTATGGGGAGGAGCCCGGGCCCCCTAAAAGGACGTTCTTTGGAGCCTCAAAATAAAATCGTTTTAGAAATATCCCCGTTCTGCCCCGCCAACTCGCGAGAGGCACACCATCCATACCTTTCCCCAACTGAAGATTCGATCTTTGTAATATGCCTGCGGCATAAAAAAATGCTTGGACCCGCTCAAAGATCTCATTGTCCCCCATCCCCCAATATAGATACCTTGCTACGCGCCTATCAGTTAGTGAGGCATTTTTTTTTTGTTTGATTGCTCATTCTACTGGGAATCACCTGACATCAACTTCCCTTTCTCCATAATAAGCTCTTGGGAAAGTTTTTAAATATGGGCGTAATCTCCTTGATTGTAACTGAAAATCATTTTCACGTCATATAGGTAAATAAAATACGACAAAACTCTAAGTTTACACTATAATCTGTTGGTAGGTATGGAGGATTGCCCATCCAGCCCGCCCCCACCCACTACCATCATTCTACGCCATTGGCACAATTGTTCTTTTTATTGGGGCCGTCTCCTTCATCCGCCCCAACCCACTACTTCTATTCACTCTCTTGCTTTGCATCGCAATACTGAGGTATTTCTCTTGGATCTCAAGACTAGCTACAGATAAAGAGATTTTTTTCCAGAATCGCTCCAGTAAGTTATTTCACTTTACACAATGTCCGTTCATTGAATGGAGAACGGCGACACAGTGTGCCAGGGCGTATGTATGGCACGTGGCAGCATGCACGCCTCATCTTAGCAGAAATCAAAATAAGGCGCGGCTTCTGGTCATTATGTAAGTTTGCTGAAAGTGTCAGTTACCTGTAGTGATGGATCACCCAAGAGGTAAACAAAGCTAAACCTAGGAATCTCCAAGCTGAAAAGACCACCCTCCTTCCCAGGCTTTCAGAAGAAGAATTTTTCTTTGCAAATGGGCCTCCGAGAAAATATTAGCCCAGAGGGTAGAAGGTATCAGTACCCGCTACTGATTATCTGCTGCCGCAGGATGAGCTAAGTTTTGTGGAGGAAGAGATGTTCGGACTACGAGATGTTCCACCAATGCTCAGATAATGTCATCTGGGGTTTTGAACTCAAATCTCACTCGCTTAACATCGGTCGGCCGTATTTCATTCAGCGGCGATTGAACTAAAATGAAAGGTCACTCATTTTTCAGTTTTTGTCCGAAAAACATGCTTGATGGCACCTCACTGAAACGGGCTCGTTCAGCTAGTTCCGACGAGGGGTCACGAGCTATATTTTTTAGGCCGAATATTTAATTGTTTAGTTATTGGAGATTTTTTGTTCTTTTCCAGACAAGTGTCGTCTTCTATATGAGTAAGGCAAAGGGTTAAATAATAATAATTAATGAAAACGTTCATGGGTAATATTTTTATTCATCAAAAGTGTGCGCGCGCGCGTGTGTGTTTTTCGAAGGACACAATCATGTTTTAGAGGGATTTAGAATGTTGATTTCTGATCTCCTACCGGGAAAACCCCCGGCAAACCCGCCTGGCGATCAGAAGTCCAACACCTAAACCATTAGACCATTGTAGACCGTAAAAACGATGGCTGGAATCAATCAAGTGGTCACGTTGCAAATATTGGTATCTGCTTGATTCACATTTCAGTCTCTGGTCCAACTACCAGATTCGTCTATTCTTTCGTATTTAGATGTATCGTCCCCCGAGTTCCAATGTGTTCTATGTGCCAGTAGGCACATAGAACACATTGGAACCCAGTGGACGATATCTCTCCAGGACCACTGAGTTTATGTTCCAATAAGACTAAAATTCTCGCCCTCTGATTGTACTAGAGCTCGCTTAGTTTTTTCCATGTTTATATCTACAGTGGCCAGTACTCAAAATAACTTTTTTTCTTTGCGCAGCAAAATGCTACGCATTTCCAAAAAATGAATAGCATTTTGTAAAAATTACATAGCTATTTTTGTATACCAGAGTTATGTTATGCTGTTTTATATTGAATTCTTCTAAGTAGATAGAATAGTTTCATCCATTTCTGGGCATTTCCAAATGATCTGCAACACATGAAACATTTACTATGTTTTTTTTAACTGACTTGTGTACTGTTATAAATGGCGTCTTGGTTGTTTAATAGAGTTCTCAAAATGGAAGTTGGGATTTTTAATTTGATGGGCTTGTAGTTATTTTTAATGGACATTTTATGCAAAATGTTGTAAAAACAGGAAGTATTTAAACCAACAGAACTCATCTTACATATGAAGTTGCTAATGATGCTTGATGGAGAGTTAATCTGAGTTATGCCTGGAATGTTCCACAATCAGAAGTAAAGCATCAGTGAACTAGTTTTCAAATTTGTTTGCAAATTTTCATTTACATTTTGCGATACAAGATAATCAACTGCAGCCTAATAGGCTGCAGTTGATTATCTTGTATCGCAAAATGCTATACATAATTTAACATTGTGTAGCTTTTTGCAAGTTTTGCGTAGCAAAAAGAGACGCGACACCGCTTATTTTGAGCCCTGACAGTGGCTTATATTACCGTCTGATGTCGGCAAGTGAAATATTTGAAAAGATGATAACAATGAGTGGATATTCGAAGTGCACAGTGCCTATAAATCGTAAAAATTGTATTTTTCGAGGCTAGTGATCATTCTATAATGTTTACCCACAACCCACTTATAAAAGGTCGAGGTTACTACATCTCAGTTCAGATCATGAACTTGTTATGTCGATTATATTAACAAAAATATATGTGGTATTGATTTTGCTGGCTCTTTTCTTCAGGTCCCTTCAAAGGGTCTCGAACAGATGGGTTAGAATTCTTCAACGTGACAACTGGACAAACTCACTAAGGCCGTTTATGGTCTTAGTGCTATAAATAGGTTGTTTTTGTGGCTGCAAAACATTTCAAACTGTTGTGGGTGTAACTCTTACTGATATACTACTCAAAGCTTGCTTAGCACCAAGTATATCCAACTACCTGTTTTACGTTTTAGTTGAAATATTCTGATGAAAAATGTATATATTTTTTATTTAATTATATCTTTAATGATTTAAGTACAGAAATTAAGATTTTATTTGTGTTTGACATTATTTTTAGCTTTTGATTACGATAACCATGGAAAATGGATATTATTGGTAAAAGAGGAAATTTTTCAAATTTGCCAAAATGTTGACGGAGCGAACTGGTATGGGTTCAGTATCGAGTATGAGACCCATTATTGTTAATTACAGCTTGACAACGCTTGGTCCTTTGCGGGATGTTATTCCATTCTTGGCCCAGAATGGCACCAAGCTCCTGGACACTTCTTGGCAGGACTGGACGGGCTGAAATTGCAAACTGCAACTCATTCCAGACATGTTCGATTGGATTGAGGTCATGGGATCTTGCTGGGCAGTCCATACGCTCAATCCCCTCCCTCAGTTGGTACTCCCCGACAGCATGGGCAACATGAGGACTGGCATTATCGTCCATCAGAATGAATCTATCACCCACTGTACCTGCATACAATCTGACGTGGATATCCAGGATCTCATCAATATACCGCTCTGTTGTCAATGTACCACGTTCAAGGACACAGAGCTCTGTACGTCCATCCTTGCTGATGCCGCCCAGACCATGATTGATCCTCCACCACAGCGGTCTTACTCAGCAATGTTGGTTGCATGGAATCGCTCTCCTGGTCTTCTCAATACCCAAGAACGCCTATCTGTGTGGTCTAGACAGTACCTTGAGTCATCTGTAAAAACGGCAGGTCGCCAATCTTCTCTGATCTATCCAACGTGGTCCATGGCCCATTCATATCGTGCCAGGCGGTGGTTCTGGGACAGCGGAATGCGAATACATGGTCTTCTCGATCGGAGACTACCTTCGTGCAACCTTGCCCGGATAGTCTGCGTCGAAACATTTACTCCGGATGCATTCTGAAGGTCACTGCGAAGCTGGGTTGCTGTGACAAAGCGGTTAGTACGGGCCTGAATGATCAAAACCCGGTCTTAAGCTGCAGATGTTGCCCTGTCTCTGCCACCATCATGCCGTCTTACTGGTGTGCCATACTGCTGAAATCTTGCCCAGGCTCTGGTGATCACCGTACGGTGCACGCCAAGGGCTTCACCAATCAGACGATGGGTAGCCCCTTGCTTCACCATCCCTACAGCCCGCCACATTTCTGGTTCAGACAAATGTCTTCTTAACCCTTTACCTAACATGAAAAGCAGACGACACATGCAAAAAAAATTCTCGAATAACTAATTTTTTTCATTTTTTGTCTCAAAAACATAGGTTATGACCCCTCATTGGAACGAGCTCAACGAGCTCGTTCCAATGAGGGGTCATAACCTATGTTTTTGAGACAAAAAATGAAAAAAATAATGAGAATTAATTGACGATTTTTGAGAATAGCGCTGGCCGGTTTTGGCCGTTGCGTTGGGTAAAGGGTTAAATTTGCATTTGCCATATTCAATCATTAAATCACAAGGGTTTGTGTTGAAATGAAGACTGAATACCCTACACTTGCCATGTACATGTAGACAGTACACGAAAACATCATGAAAATCAAGGGGTACATGCTTTCCATGACTGTCACGAAAAGTCTGCCTGTCAAGAGAGCTAATGTAAACACTGGGGACCATCTCAATACATTCCTCAATCATATCCACCAAAAATATCGCAAATATGTTACAAGCAAATTTCACAATGATGTCTCAAATATTTGGTGCTTAGCAAACTTTGAGTAGTATATATGGGCTTTTAAACTCTTCAGTGAAAATATTGACATGATGGTGAAAAAAGTATGTTTTCGCCTTCTCGGACCACGCGCTCACCCCGGCACACCTTCCTGCAATCCACCTGGATAACTAAACATTACCATGTTTTATCTCCAAAAAAATGCTTATATGACCCTTCATCGGAACAAAAGCCCGACGAGCTCGTTACAATGAAGGGTCATATGATATGTTTTGGAGGCAAAGATTGAAAACAATAATTAGAATGTTTTCGGGTTCTAATAGCACTGGCTGAAGAACGAAGTTATACCCCTTGGTAAAGATTTAACTTGCATTGAATATAGATGTTCAAATATGCCATGTACTGAGAGATTTATTTGTAATAACAGACTGAATGGGGACATTATTTATACCCGAATAAAGTACGAGGTGAGTTTATTATTTCCAGACCATCCATAGGAAGGAATTTCCAGTTTCCACCCGATAAAATCTTCATTTTTAAAAATTAAAAAAAAACACAGTATAAGAACTCGCAAACTCAGCCTTTTCATTCGTGGACTATCGGGTTATACCTGGTGGTCTATGAGTAGAAACCGTGCAGTTGAGTTTTAGGCTATTAGCCCTTTACCTACCCTGAAAAGCAGACGACACTTGCAAAAAAATATTCTTGAATAATTTTTTTCATTTTTTGTCTCAAAATCATAGGTTATGACCTCCCCCCCCCCCCCACCCCATAGGAACGAGCTCGACGAGCTCGGTCCAACGAGCGGTCATAACCTATGTTTTTGAGACAATAAATGAAAAAAATAAGGAAAATTATTTGGCGATTTTTGAGAATAGTGCTGGCCGGTTTTGGCCGTTACGTTGAGTTTTAGGCTATTAGTTGTAAATCGTCGATTGGTTTATCCATCCCCATTTTGTTTTACAGTAATCTACTCCTACCCATCCTATTATCCCGTTTTACTGTGTTTACGGTGAGAGCTTTTCGGGAAATAATGTCGAGGCTTGGAATATTATCAACATGGGAAAAATGGGAATGCTGCTTTCTTGTGGATATCCTTCAACTTATTTATTATTTATTTATTTCTTGGTGTTTAAGGTCACATATTTCTGCACAATGGCTAATCATGACCTCGACAGTTTTACGGGTGGAGGAAGCCGGAGTACGCGGAGAGAACCACCGAGCAATGGCGAGCAACTGTCAGCTCCCCAACATACTAACTCCACACAATCAGGGTTAGCATTGGTTGAAGACAGGTGCACCATCGACGTGCAGTACGCCTTAGTACACAGCGTCACCGTGCCCCCACGTGGGCAATGGGGGTAAAGTGTCTTGCCCAAGGACACAACGCGATTTCCACAGGTGGGATTCGAACCGAGGACCTCTCGGCTTGCAGCCTGCCCCTCTACCTACTGAGCCACCGCGCCCCCATCCTTCAACTTAATTTAGCCTGTGTTTCTGTTCGACGACACGAGGAATTCCCGAAGTGTACTGCATATTTACCAAAAAAAATAAATAGATGCCCTTTAGGGCTCTAGGACACCCTGCCTTTGAAAGGGCAATGTCCTTCAATCCAATGTTTTGCACTTCGCGGTTTTCCTGAGGTATGTGATAAAACCTTTATCTCACAACACAGTCATATCACACATTCTGGAATCCGCCCTGACGTTCATGACATTATTAACCTCATACAGGGAAATGAAGGCATGTTCTTCAGTTTTTGTTTTGTAATTACTACCATGAATACTTCATTGGCAGGTGATGCTATGAGAGTTTCATTCAGATCTCAGGATATTCACTCTGGTTCATCTAAAAGATTCAACCAGGAGTGTGGTGGCTCAGTGGTAGACTGTTGGGCTTCTATGCTAGATCCCCGTCCGGGACGACCCGCGTTGTGTCCTTGGGCAAGGCACTTTATCTCGGTTGTCTACACGTGGGCACGATGACGCCGTGTACTAAGGCGTACTGCACGTCGATGGTGCACATGTCTTCAACCGGCGTAACCCTGCTTGAGCGGAGCTTGAACAGAGTTAGAATGTTGAGGAGCTGACAGTTGTTCGTCGATGCTCCGTGGCTTTCTCCGGGTACTCCGGCTTCCTCCAGTAAAACCGTCACGGTCACGATTAGCCATTGTGTATAGGTATGTGACCTTAAACACCAATAAATAAATAAATAAATAAATAAATAAATAAATAAATAAATAAATAAATATATAGATTCAACCAGAGGCGGCGGAACCTCAAAAAAGTGGAGAGGGGGAGGGGCACTCCTTTCTGGGTACCGCAAGGGTAAAGGATGGCAAATATTTTTTCTTCGGTGGGGGGGGGGGGGGGGGGTGGAGGGTGTCAATGATGGTGGGGCGATGTTTTCATGCACAAAATATAAATTTATACACTCTACCCCTCACCCTCGAACCCACCCCATTTAAGACACTGCACGTTGATATATTAATTGGTGTTCCCCAGCTATCAAACTTAATGAATTTAAAAAGTATCATGTTAATGGGCCGGTAAAGCGGCCTCTCGGGTTCAGAGGGCAAATCATAACTTTGAAACCGTCCTTTCAAATAAATTTTACGTTGCATTTGAAGCTTTCAATTTTTATTCAATAAAATCTTGAAAATTAATGTAGTCATATAATTATATATAGGTGATGAGTAGTGATCATAGGGGTTGTGAACGTTAAGTCGGAAATAAAGTTCGAATACCTATAATTGGTGAAAAAAACTGGGGGGGGGGGGGTGCCCCCTACGCCCCCCACCCACCCGGCCCCGTCTCCCCTGGATTCAACTGCATAATTTATACTGAATATTTCATTTTGAAAGTAGAGTTAATTTTAATATTATCTTGAACAATTTTCTGGGTACAGGTAAGGCCACTGAAAGCACCCAAGGGCACGGGGGTGGGTGTATCAAAAAAGAAAATCAACTCTGGGAATGAGATAAGACCGGGAGTTTACAACGTATTATAAATGGTAATGTGACACTCAACAGTATTAATTAAATATTGCCCCCTGATTGGAACAAGGAGCCATCTGCAATGAAAAAGCATTGCAGATGGCACTTTGTTCCACTCAAAGGACAATATATTAGAATCCACCCCGCCGATTGAATAGTTTCTTTCTTTTGGTGATTATCGAACAGTCTCCGCCATTATACCTAATCCTCCCTCCCCAATGGCATTGGCTCGCGTGTAAAGTATGTGAGAAACGAATGCTGTGGCGTAACAGTAATATTGGTGGCCCTAAGGCCATATATTATAATTATTCAGTACATTATAATGTTATATTCTCGCACACTGACTGGGAACAAACATTCTACTCAGTAAAAAATCCATCCGGCCTTGACTAGTTTAAAACGTTCTACTCTCTCTCTCTCTCTCTCTCTCTCTCTCTCTCTCTCTCTCTCTCTCAGTTTTTAATTTGTGTTTGTTTATATTTATGGAATGCGTTCTGCCATATTGTAAATTGTTTGTCATTGTACAGGAATAGTGATAAGCACTAAAGTCTTGTCCTCCAATCCTGATTTGCATTGTCAAATGGCAAATAAAAATATGTTTAATCAAATCTAAAAGTTCTAGTGATGGTTAGTGGTCACAGAATGGCCGTCGTAGATTGGTCACCTTCCACGGGTGGACAATATTTCCGTGGACGCAATAATATTAGATTTCAAACACTAATTGGAGGAGTAAACAGTCCAAAAATAATTAATGAAGCACCGGGTACAGCCGGGTACAGCCGGGTACAGCCCGGGTACAGCCGGGTACAGCCCGGGTACAGTCCGGTGCTTCATTAATTATTTTTTCCTGAGGGTGATTTTCGTTCGCCTTTTCCTTCGTTTCTGTGTTCGTTTCTTCGTAAGTTGGTCAGCATCTTAACCCTTTACCCAACAAATCGCCCGCATCTTCCCGCGTAATATGCAAATTCAGCAGTTGAAAAAATATTATTTTTCAAAAAATTTCAACAAAACCATATCATCTGACCCCTCGTTGGAACGAGCTCGTCGAGCTCGTTCCAACGAGGGGTCAGATGATATGGTTTTGTTGAAATTGTTTGAAAAAATATAAAAAATGATATTTAAAATAATAAATTTTGATATCGTCTGTGTTGGGTAAAGGGTTAACCAAGAAGGAGTCATGTCATGTTGGCGTTGGTTGGTTTCGGATACTGTTCGACGACTTGATGTAACAACTTGTACAGAATGCACCCGCGTTTGTAAAGGAATGAAAATTAACGTACACAACCCCGTAATTTGTTTCAGAGATTTTCCCCGCAATTCTTTATGCAAGCTTGTATTGGAGCATCTAACTTAACTACTAAACTATTTTGAGCAGGGACGTGGCTAGAGGTTTCCGATTGGGGGATGTAGAGTAGTGGATTTCCAATTAGAGGGAGGGGCCGGGAGAGGGAAACCCCCTCCCGGTCCCTTCCCCTAGTTGGAAATTCACTACTGAGAAAACTTTTGAAAATGAAGCCATGAAAGGGGACATAAAACTGATTATAGTAACTGAAATACCAACACATTTATGATAGAATTATCAGGTTATTATTATTTGGTATTATTCTGGGAATTGAATATGTGCTAAACAAATGCTCAAAGCTCAATCATGATGTGATTTTCTTGAAGTGCATTTCGAGCATTCTTTTTTGTTACGATAAGTAAACGTACTAAAAAAATCTAATACCGACTGACATCATGCACACTGATGGGCCGCAAAGTGGACCCCACTCGAAGGTGGAGAGTGGGTGAGTTCTGCATTCCGGAAGGGAGCAGCAAACTTCTCAATGTGGGAGAGACGGGTGATTACGAGTATTTGGGGGTAAATATAAACATTACAGGAAGAGGCATCTACCGGAACCACACAAATAAATTGATTTTGAAGGGGAAGCGAATCCTTAACCAAATGAAACTTATAGGGAGAAACAGTTTCAATAAGGTTTTCGTGGGGAAAACCATTTGGGAAATGGTGGGGCTGCCAAGTATAACATACGGTACGGAAGTGGTACCCCTAAACCAGACGGCCGTAAAGAGCTTGGAAATCCTGCAGAACGATGCAGGCCGATGGATAACGGGGTAGAGTAATGCCGCAGCGCTAGAAGCAATCAGGGGTGAGCTTGGGTGGATGAGGATCAAGGACAGGATAGACCTGTTGAAGCTCGGTTATCTTAATTATTTGGTAAATCTCCCCGACAGCCGATGGTGTAAAGTAATGTTCCTGAGAATTTTCAACTCAAATATCAAAACGGGGTGGATGGTCCAAATGAGGGAGCTAGTAGAGAACTACTCATTGGAGATCTCGGACCTGGACGTTGGGGCAAACCAGGGTAAAAAAATCGTCAGAGAAAGGGTCATGGAAGATTGTAACCGTAATTGGCGAGAGGGGGTCAAATCAAAGAGGTCTTTGGGTGGCCTGCGTGATAAAGAGAAGCCAGGTTTTGAAGAGTACCTTGATGGCACCTTTGGGGGGTCACTGTTGTTCAAGCTGAGGTCGTGATCCCTGGAGCTGAAGGGAAAAATTGTGAAAGACGGTGAAAGGGAGTGCCAGATGTGTAACTTGGACATGGTGGAGACCCTGGAACACTTTCTTCTTGAATGCCCAAAGTATCAGCCTAAAAGAATGAGATTCACTGGGAGTATAATGGGGAAGTGGGATGGGAGAATGAAGGACATGTGGTTAGGGGAAGACTCAAAGGAGAGGGTTAATATGCTAATCGGAGAGATTGGGAAGAATGGGACAAGGGATATCATCAAGCAGTTCGTCTCTTGAGTGTTGGGAGGAGAGGAGAAGCGTGGGAATAGGGAGGCAGTTGGGAGTACAGGGGTAACCATGGCCTTCTCGTCCGAGAACCGCGACAAATCAGCGGCTGGCCAAAGTGTTATTATATTATGAAGCTCGATATTGCGTGCATGCACTGTAGTTGTAAATAGTAACAGTTGGATTTTTGCCGATTTGAAATCGAGTTGAAATTTTGGGAAGTAAAGCTCTAAAATGCAGATAGATGGAATTTCCAACTACTCATGACTTGCCCTCCGAATTTCCAACTATAGGAAATTTTGGACAGGATTGGTGGGGTGGGGTGGGGGGGGGGTGACACCCCCCCTCCCTGTCGCCACGTCCCTGATTTTGATACCATTCATAATGATTTTCCAAAAATGTTGGAATTGTTGGGGGCCTCTAAGGACGTACAATTGTTGGGGACATCAGGAGACGCCCTAACCTCGTTGCATGATTGTTACGCCTATAAACGAATGCTCGAGGGTTCTGCTACAGTTCTCGGAAGGTAAAAATCATTTCCACCAGTGCACTTCTAGTGAGAAAGGGCTCGCGCTGCCACCGTTGTCCCCAGTGTCTGAACAATTGGTCTGATGCCCTTGGGTATAGGGTTCGAATCAGCGTACAATAGATATAAGAGCAGTCGGCAATAACTGTCGACCGGTTAAGTCCGTAATACAAATGCATATTCATTAGGAAGACATGAATCTTGTTAGTGCATAAAAATGGATACCGTTCATCCATCGCGCATGACACAGGGAGGACACAAAAAATGTCCAGTTTCCAAGTGATTTATAGTCGCTATATTACAGTAATAATACAATTAATTCACCTCATATGGCATTTTACCTATTAACGCCCAAGATGAATATGTGAGTTCAACTGGCATTTGAAATCCTCTTTCTGTTTACATCATTAACCCTGCCCGAAAAATTACCTTACGGCACGTTGAAAATTGAGAGAGGTACAGGTGTTTTTTAATGATCAACAAACCTGAGGAGGATTCATGGAGGATCCTCCTACACCTACACACACGGGTTTTCCCAAAAAGCACATATTAACAAATAGCCTAATGGTTTTTAAAAAGACAGTCCGCCGTAAACTTAAGGAAAAATTGTTTATTTTTTGGAACCAATAAATGTCGTTTGTAAAAATAACCCTATCGTTCTGTTCTTCAGCTAAAATAGCTCGTTTTAGTTTAACATTTCTCTATTTATTTTTTGGTTCTTGGGGTTCAACGAACTTTCTACAGCCGGGACCACATTGTGTCGGATTATAATTTTACAGTGACGTAGCTACGGGCTGTACCCCCCCCCCCCCCCAAAAAAAAACAAAAACAACAAAAAAAACAAAAACAAAACAAAAAAACTTCGCTGTCCTCTAAAAACATTGCCCCAATGCAACTTTCACACAACATAGCGCTCTAGAATGATTGCCAATATAGTGGCTACACACGCTACAGATGCTTCACAAGACAGTGCCCTCACCCAGGCCTGTGTCCCCTTGCCCTTTTGTGCTTCCGGTGCCCCTCTGTACAGACAAATAGACTGACACAAGTACTTCTTCAGTCTGCACCTTTCGGTCACTGCAGAAAAAAAAATACAGACAAAAAATCGATTAAAATCAAATAATAAAAGCAAAATGCCCCAAAATAATTTTTTGACCCGACAATACTAAATAGTTTGTGAAGATGCCGGCGAATCTGATGCAGATGCAGATGAGTTAGTTCAAGTTAGATATGGTAAACCGAGGACTGTAACTCTATGAACCCGCTACACACTGATGGCAAAATATTGACATTTCAATATGCATTTTTCCAACTATTTTTCTAGAACTTTTGCCAATTCAATCTTATTTGACAGAGCTCAATGAGCTCTGCCATACAAGATTGAACTGATTAAATTTTTATAACTGCATTGTGGGGAAGATCTACATCTTGAAATTTTAATACTTCGAAATCGGTGTTTAACCCTTTACCCAACGTAACGGTCAAAAAGGGCCAGCGCTATTCACAAAAATCACCAATTTTCATTATTTTTTTAATTTTTCGTCTCAAAAACATAGCTTATGAAACCTCATTGGAACGAGCTCGTTCCAATGAGGGGTTATAAACCATGTTTTTGATGCAAAATTGAAAACAAATATTTATTTATTTATTGAGGTTTAACGACACTTTCGACAGCCAGGGTCACCTCGTGTCGGGCAGTTTCGACGGGTGGAGGAAACCAGAGTACCCGGACAGAACCACCGAGCAACGACGAGCAACTGTCACACTCCCCAACGAACTAACTCCGCGCAAGCAGGGTTAGCATTTGTTGAAGACAAGTGCATCATCGACATGCAGTACGCCTTAGTACACAGCGCTACATTGCCCCCCACGTGGGCAATCGGGATGAGGTGCCTTGCCCAAGGACACAACGCAGTTACCCCTGGCGGGGATCGAACCATGGACTTTCGGTTTGAAGTTCAATGTCGTAAACACTGAGCATCCGCGCTCCCGAAAAATAGTAATTCTAGAATTTTGTTCACAAGTGTCGTCTGTCTTTCGTGTCAGGTAAAGGATTGAGGAGACAATTGAGTTTTGTTTGTTTTTCGGTGTTTTTACTCTCTTTTTTCTGTCGTTAACTCCCTGCACACTGATGTCGAAATATCTAAAGTTCAGGGTGCAAATATTTCCCATAATTCAACTAGAGATTTAACCAATTCAATCTTGTTTGACAGAGCTCATTGAGCTCTGTCAAACAAGATTGAATTGGTTAAATTCCCAGTTGCATTATGGGAAAAATGGCTACTTCAAATCTGAATATTTTGACATCAGTGTTCAGGGGGTTAAGCAATCGAAAAAGATAGGCAATGTCATTGTGTGCCCCTTCATTTGACGAAGAAATGATGTCATATATATGATATAATGCGGATAATGGCACTTAGACATCTTTCCAAGATATGGCACATAATAGCATATTGTTTTCATTATTCTGGATCTATTGCAATGCTACCAAAACTAATGGCGACAATTACCTCCAAGCGCCGATACTTTGAGGGGGAAAAATGATGAGAAAAAAGAACCAACGCTATAGGAAGGGGGTGGCCCTTCATCCGTCTGGATCTGTTGCAAGCAAACGTGACATGACCCAATGCAATACTTTCACAATAATCACATTTGTTTTCTTCAGAAATATTCCGCCAAATACAGAAAAAAAAAAAAAAAAAAAAATGAAGAAAGGTAAATCAATTTAGGATAACATTTTGCCCAGTGTCAAACTGACATATGTTCAACGCGGGTTATTAAGCATAATACAACAAAGTCATAATTAGGCCAATGTATTGGAATGTTTCAAGTAAATTGAGAGAAGGATTGATAAAACAGTAGATTATAACTATATCGCGCAATTATTTATTTATTTATTGGTGTTTAAGGTCACATACTTATGCACAATGGCTAATCGTGACCGTGACAGTTTTACGGGTGGAGGAAGCCGGAGTACCCGGAGAGAACCACCGAGCAACAACGAGCAGCTGTCAGCTCTCCAACATCGTAACTCTGAACTCTGCACCGCAGCACAGGCAGGGTTAGATTGATTGAAGACATGCGCACCATCGACGTGCAGTACGCCTCAGTACACAGCGTCATCGTGCCCCCATGTATGCAATCGGGGTGAAGTGTCTTGCCCAAGGACACAACGCGGTTGCCGCAGGTGGGATTCGAACCGAGGACCTCTCGGCTTGCAGCCTGCACCTCTACCAACTGAGCCACCGCGCCCCCACTAAATCGCGCAAAGCATAGGAGCTGTCTGAGATGGGTGTCCTGGGGTATTCCTTGC
Source organism: Pictodentalium vernedei (assembly GCA_031216915.1). NCBI lineage: Eukaryota > Metazoa > Mollusca > Scaphopoda > Dentaliida > Dentaliidae > Pictodentalium > Pictodentalium vernedei. The sequence goes on along the minus strand of CM062291.1, from coordinate 303,494,108 downwards.
CTCGAACCATTTTGAAATTATACAAGTCATTCCCTGCAGTCTTCGGCAGTGCTGACTGTATTTTGCGTCAGGACTTAAAGTTCATGTGCGAATCGGAATCGATTCGCGCAAATGATTCTCCCAAAATAAACAATGAGCATCACCTTTGATTCTAGCGAAATGTTCATTAGATTCTTGTGCGAGATTCAAAACGTGGCTTTAAAAAAACAGAGGAATTCTTATCCTTTACACACTCATGATAAAGTGACAAAACTTTACTTAGGAGTAGTGTCTAGTGAAGTCTTGGCTGTCTATAAAGGCAGCCAAGACTTCACTAGACACCACAGCCACGGTACTGTAATTTCCATCAGCAAGACTACCAAAAACCTGCATGTTGAAACATATGTTCTCCACCTACATGTATGACAAGAGACTCACCCAAATTGAAACTGGGTCCTGTCCTTGAAGGTTAAACTTTGTAAGTAAATAAATATAGACGTTTGGGTGCGCGGTGGCTCAGCAGGCAGAGGTGCAGGCTGCAAGCCGAGAGGTCCTCGGTTCGAGTCCCCCCTTCTGCAACCGCGTTGTGTCCTTGGGCAAGACACTTCACCCCCATTGCTCGCGTGGGGGAACGGTGACGTTGTGTACTAAGGCACACGGGGTATGTTGGGGAGCTGACAGCTGCTCGCTGTTGCTCGGTGGTTCACACCGGGTACTCCGGCTTCCTGCATCCGTAAAACGGTCGTGGTCATGATTGGCCATTGTTCAGAAATATGTGACCTTAAACACCAATAAATAAATATAGACGTTTGCTTTTTACTGAGGCACATGTGCATGTTGCACTCACATGGGTATAACCGTACTCTCAAATTCTATATATTTAAGAACGGAAAACTGATTCCCACAACAGGAATTTGTGATAATCAAAGCTGATTCTCGAAACTAGTGACAACTTTTAAGGCCTGCGTCTCATGGAGCTCGGGGAGTGGCTGGTTAGCGTTTATATAGGTTTGATCCCTTAGAAAGTTTTGGAATCTTAGATGCCATTTCTTGCATTTTGTGATCTGTTTTGTTTGCAGTTGGTTCTAGAGGTGGAAGATGGGTTTTGTGAGAAGAAAAATTACGGCCACTTTTTTTCATTTTAACCCTTTACCCAACGAATCGCCCGCATCCGCCCGCGTAATATGCAAATTCAGCAGTTGAAAAAATATTATTTTTCAAAAAATCTCAACATAATCATATCATGTGACCCCCCCTCATTGGAACGAGCTCGTCAAAACCATATCATGTGACCCCTCGATGGAACGAGCTCGTCGAGCTCGTTCCAACGAGGGGTCACATGATATGGTTTTGTTGAAATTTTTTGAAAATTTAAAAAAAATGATATTTAAAATAATAAATTTTTATATCGTCTGCGTTGGGTAAAGGGTTAATGTCAAATTCCTTGACAAATTACCATTTGTGAAAAGTACTGAGTTTTCAGCAAAAACAAGTAAGAGTTGAAATCCGTTTAAGATGGTACAAAGGGGAGATACATCTATATGGGAGATACATATATATGGATGCAATTTTTATTTAATAAGCATTTTTAACTCATAATGAACCAATACAGAAAAATAACAGGACTGATGAGAAAATGAATATGATACTCCCTCTTGCCAGGTTATCGAAGGGGTGGGTCCCAATTCCTATTAGATCCCCGTGTTCCAACACCTATTACCGAAACGGTTCAACATAAAAGTCGTGCTTCTGTAGACTCCCTCAACTAACACGATCGGGGATATGACATTTTCAAGAAAAGATTTCTTGAAGAACTAAAAAATATAGTTTTGCTTACAAAATATAGTTTATGGCCCCTCATTGGAACGAGCTTGACGAGCTAGTTCCAATGAGAGGTAATAAGGTATGTTTTGAAAAAAAAAATAGAAAAATATTAAAATTTGAAATTTGAATGCCGAGTTTTGTGAACAACACTCCCAGGGTGAGGTCATTAGGTATAATTAAGAATTAAAAATTAAAGTGGGCCGACAGATAAATATTTGCAAGATTGAAAAAGTATCTGTTTCAAGAGCGTGGCTGGGCTACATTGAATTTTTTTATTATGTCTGGGTATCCCCCTGTTTGTGGAAATCTCGTTAGATCACCGAAGTTAATCAACATCGAGCCCGGTTGATCCTTGGATGAGTGACCATTCGTCGATTGATTCTGGTGCTTCCCGTAGTAGAAGCTGGTGTGCGATCGGCGAAGTTTAAGTGTGTTATTCTGCGACGTTGCATCACATGCCAGTTGTGTGTATGGACGTTGGAAATGTTCACCAGTACCACGCAATCCCCACCGTACCTAGGTGTAAAATAGAGACCTATTTAGGTGCTTGCCTTGTGTGCCCGTCTGTGGAGTACCGGTAGTATGCTCCGTTGAGTTGAGCTGAGAATGACATAGAATGAACAAAGGGTGTGAACACCTGTGATACGAGGTGTGATACGGGGTAATAATGTACGTCAGAGAGCCCTGCGGTGGATTCTAGACGTTAACATTGCATTATTATCTGAGATGCGAGATGTCCGACATAAGTGATAATCACTCCAACGCAGAAGAAAGATATTAAGTCCTACTGCACTGGAGATAATAAGTCCTACGTTGGAGATACTGTGACGAAAAGGGATTTTCAAGCTGGCCCCTTTATACGCTTCCGTGACTACCAGGACGCGATCACTTGAGAGCGATATTACTGACCTTCTTACAAGAGGAAATGGCCTTACATTGTGTCGATCGGCCGAGAGTTAAATGCAAGAGAAAGAAAAAGAAGATACCAAAAAATCAGTGATCCATAAATTGTAAAACATTTTGTATGCGCCCTTGTTCACCCTATTTGTGCATAATTTATCTGACATTAAATTGACATTTCAGGTAATCTGTTGTACTCCAACTCCAGGCATCATATAATGCTCCGTTAACCCTTTACCTAACGCACACGATATAAAAATTTAATATTTTAATTATTATTTATCCTAATTTTAAAAAAAAATCATCAAAACCATATTATGTGACTCCTCATTGGAAAGAGCTCGAAATTTTTGGAAAAATAATATTTTTTCAACTTTTCAGTTCGTAAGTTACGCGGCCAATTCTTTACGTAAAGCGTTAACCCTTTACCTAACGCTGTATTTTTAAAAACTAAATTAAATTTCACATCTTTACAAAACAAATTTCAGAATTGTTCAATAAAATCATACAAATATGGATATCATTGGAACCAGCTCGACGAGCTGGTTTTAATGATATCTGTATTTGTATGGTTTTATTGTGAAACTTCCGAGATCTTTTAGGCTGTGGTAGTCTTCTTTTTATGGTTAATTTTCTGGCTACTTTTTGGCCGCTATGTTATTTATTTATTTATTTATTTATTTATTTATTTATTTATTTATTTATTTAATTATTTATTTATTTATTTATTGGTGTTTAAGGTCACATATTTCTGTACAATGGCTAATCATGACCATGACAGTTTTACGGGTGGAGGAAGCCGGAGTACCTGCATGGAGATAACCACTGAACAACGTCATACAACTGTCAACTCCCCGACATACCAACTCCACACAAGCAGGGTTAGCAGTGGTTGAAGACAGGTGCACCATAGACGTGGAGTACGCCTTAGTACACAACGCCACCGTGCCCCCCCCCCCCCCCCCATGTGGGCAATGGGGGTGAAGAGACTTCCCCAAGGACACAACGCGGTTGCCCCAGGTGAGATTCGAACTGAGTACCTATATGCTTGCAGTCTGAACCTCTACCTACTGAACCACCTCGCCTCCAGGCCGCTCTGTTAATTAATGGGTTAACTAAAACTTGCTCATTATAGCACTGTATTCCTTGATATTCACAAGTGAGAGCTTCTGACCGCCAACATGTTTGAGACAGAAATTTGAAAATCATCAAACAAATTTGGAGCAAGAACTATCATTTAAACATACTGTGCAACGCACATTACCTCACCCCAAATTGTCTACTTCTGCTAGTTTTTTTTAGGGAGGTAGGGTGAGCGCAAGAGGAGGAGCCCAGATATGACGGGTTCTCATATCTGGGCTCCTCATGGAAACCAAATTTTAAATCAGTGCAATATGAGCAATTTTCTTAAAAAATCCTCTTCACACCCACAAGTATGATTCTTTCAAGTCATATTTAGTATACAGATTACTTTGGGGTGTGTGTGGGGGTGGGGCAGATTGTATTTTGTTCAAATCAAGTCCATGAAATCATTTTGGGTCTCCACCTGGGAGCCTGAAATTTTACCTTGGGCAATATGAGGACTATTCTGCGGCAGCGTATTAGGGTCAGGACCTTTTCATTTCATAATCTGTTTTTACAGATTAATATTCTGTTTTTACATATTAGTAATCTGTAAAAACGGATTATTAGGAGACAGTTTTACAATTTATTAGATGACTGTTTTTACAGATTATTACAAGCTGTTTTTACAAATTAATAATTTGTTTTACAGTTCAGTAATCTGTATTTACAGATTATTAGGAGACTGTTTTTACAGATTATTAGAAGACTGTTTTTTACAAATTAACTGGCTGTTCGATGATTGTCTAGCAGTATAGCATGTACCCGATCGTGCCCTATATTTTTGGGAAGCAGTGAGAGTTAAATTCTATTGGGGACCGGACTTGTGTGTGTGTGTGGGGGGGGGGGGGGCAATTTTTTTTCTGTTCAAAACTTCGGCGCCATCCATGATCCAGCTAGATCCTGAAAGTGGTGTACGGTCTACATTTATAGTATGCTATGATATGTATAGTGATATATGTACACGCAGGGCTATGGGTATATAGTATGGGTATGTGATGGAAAATTAATGGTGAATGTGAGGTTTCTCGAAAGTTTTCGCCGCGAAACAGTTGATGTTGCTATTGACGTCGTGACGGCATGATGCGCATGCGACGTCATAGAAACGTTGACCACTGTCGTTGTCCACTGTACAATCTGGTATTCTCGTACTGGACTGATATCGTAGTATAGTATGCGTGGTATATACCCCTGTAGATATATAGTTAGCCATTCGTACTACTAATCGACCTTCGTATCATCCTTTGACTGGTATAGATAGTACGTAATGCTAGGTCAACCAGTATAGTTGGGTGGGGGTAATGATTGGTCGTCGTCTAGTGCGGTATTGCAAGATAGTCCTTGGTGGTTTGGATTGGTAGTATAATAGTATGGGCGTTATATATCCCTGTAGGTCCCATCTTAATCCTATATATATATACTACGTACACCAGTTGCAGAATCTAGGTGGATAGTGCCGAAGATTTGCACAGAAAACAATTGCTCCCCTAAAATTCCGGTTCCTTTGGGAACTTAACACTAGCTGTTCCCCCAAAAGTCTGGGTAATGGGGAACGATCGGGTACATGCTATACTACTAGCCAATCATAGAATAGCTAGTTAATTAGTAAAAACAGTCTTCTAATAATCTGTAAAACAGTCTCCTAATAATCTGTAAATGCAGATTTCTAATCTGCAAAAACAGATTATTAATCTGTAAAAACAGTCTTGTAATAATCTGTGAAAACAGTCATCTAATAAATTGTAAAAACAGTCTCCTAATATCCTGTAAATACAGATTATTAATCTGTAAAACAGTCTTCTAATAATCTTAATCTGTAAAAACACACTGTAAAAACACATTCTAGGTGTTTACATGTTTAACTTATAAAGGAATGTGTTTAACTAACTTAAACACCTGACATGTTTATAAATTAACTAAAAGTGTTTAACCTTTCTAAACACATTGCATGTTTAACTTTTAAAGGTATGTGTTTAACTTTTAAAGATATGTGCTTAGGTTTTAAACATGTCGCGTGTTTAAGAAATAAACCTTTAATGTGTTTAAGGGGCTGATACACTAAATAAGCACAAACTCATGTTTATAATCTACACATGTTTAACTTTATTTCCAATTTTTTTCCAGAATTGTCACATATATAACGAAAAGGTCTTTTTTAAAAAGAAAACACAAACAAGAATTTACAATAAAAATAACAATCAAGAAACAGAATGAGCAAAATTGCAAGTCCAACAAGGTCTAAACAAAAAACAGAAAAAATATTTGGACACAGCTGGTTTGATCCCATTTGTGATATTTTTACCAAAAAAGCTATATATGAAATTTGTGGGGAAAAAATCTTGAACAGTTTTCTTTCACATGTGATAAAAAGGAATGGGACGGGACAGACAGATGGATGCATGGACAGAAGGGTGGAGGGACAGAACCCGTTTCTATACTCCCCTCCCACTCTATGGTGGGGGGGGGGGGGGGTAAAAATTGAAAATCAAGTTAAGGGAAACAACTTTAAGTATTTCTTTCAGATAACATTGTTCCTAATTTTAAGGCAAATATTTGACATGTTGACAATAATTGTATTCTTGAACAAAACATGCTTGCCACAAGGATGTATTAAAGCCCAATCAAATTGACAAGATAATAAAAACCACATGAATACAATCAGCACAAGAATTTAAACTATAATAATGCAGGAAGAATCAAATTGCAATCTTTAATCTACAATTGCAAACCAATGAGGCTGTCTGTTCCTTTCTGCAAGTTAGATTACCTTTCAGTTACTTTTGCTGTTAAATGCTTAGAACCATACTTTCCACAAGAAAATTAAAAAAAATAAACATTTTCAATTTAAATTTTTTTAACCCATTACAGGTCAAGGTTTCTCATGAAAATTATCACAAGCCATTACTTACATGTACTTAACCCTTTACCTAACATGAAAAGCAGACGACACTTGCAAAAAAAATTCTTGAATAATTATTTTTTTTCATTTTTTGTCTCAAAAACATAGGTTATGACCCCTCGTTGGAACGAGCTCGACGAGCTCGTTCCAACGAGGGGTCATAACCTATGTTTTCGAGACAAAAAATGAAAATATTTTGAAAATTAATTGGCGATTTTTGAGAATAGCGCTGGCCGGTTTTGGCCGTTACGTTGGGTAAAGGGTTAACTCTTACACTGCTTTTGAGTGGTTCAAGCCATCCACGTAAGACGTTCAAAATTTTAAATACGTTACTTGGAGGCAGCAGATTTCAAAGTACTTACACCTTACATAAGAAAACTCTGTGGGTTGGCTTGATATGTTCATTTTGAAATTTGAATACCATAGTGATGATAGCTATCACTGGTAAAAAACAAGAGGTCCCAAGGGGCCTAAGTCTCTTGCCTGAGACCATGTTAACCAAGGACATGTAACCATTATCACAAAGATACTAAATAAAAATTATCAAAGGTTTCTGATCACTGAGACTGGAGAATATTTTTAAGCAACTTTTATATTGCACTAAATTAAAAATTCGGCCTCCCATGGGGAACCCAACTATGAGCCTTTGAACTTGAACCGAACAGACTTGAATCTTGTGCTCTCTCTTGGATGCTAAATACGGAAGATCAAAACATTCTAATCACGGAGTCTTCTGGAGATTTTTAAAGAATATCCCCAATATTGAACAATTCAATATTTGAACAAACTTAAATCAGACCCATCCTAGAATGCTGCATACCAAATATTAAAAGATTTCTTCTTAAATTGCACGAAGTTCAAATTTGAGCCCACACAATGTATCACAATATTAACCCGGAACCTGATTTGCACAAACTTGGATCAGACCCACCCAAGAATGCTACATACCAAATATCAAAATATTTTGACCTGTGGGTCTAGAGAAGATTTTAAAATATTTTTGTAATATTTTATGGGGTGCTAATATATCAGAGTCACGCCCCTGTGGAGCCCCTTGTGGCATGAAAACTTTATTTGAACAAACTTGAATTGATATATACATCCATGCCAAAATTGGAGTAAATCGGCCCCGCAGTTTCTGAGAAGCTGATAATAAAATTTTACACCGGTTGGATGGACGACGGATAGTGATCACTTAAGCCCCCCCCCCCCCCCCCCGAGCTTTGCTCAGGTGAGCTAAAAAGTTAATATCAATTTTGGACAAATTAGGTCACATAAACTTAATCGTTAGTAGTAAATTTCTCCTCAAAGGATAGGCATGCAAGATAATGATTCTGTCACATAAACAGGTAATATCCTCTTTTGGTTATTACATGTTCTTCTGACAAAACATTTAAGCAGGCCTGACGTTTTCAAAATTTTGCAAAACCCTTTTATCGTTCACCTGGTCTGAGCCTTGGTAACCTGTCGATCATTCCCTGTACTTGATTCTGGTAACCCATTAGGTAACCTAAATATATATGTATCGCAACTATGCTGATATATGAACTGTATAGCCAAGATCTTGCACCTATGGGCAATATCCTGATGAATAGAGACGAATCCTTAAGAACAATAATGAAGCTGTGTTGCAGCAATTCAGATACAAATTAGTTGCAATTATAGCCCAATCTTGACATGGGCTAACATGTGGCAAAAAAGTATCACACCCATAATCATTATTTGAGGCAGACACATGATTTACGGCCAATTCCTGATTTTGTATCTGTCTTGCATCTTGAGATGATCAACAGTTTAAAATGATGTCGAGCATCAACCAATCATCAGCACAGGTATTTGCATCTTCCTGAAGTATAGCTGCTCTGTTGACCAATCATTGGCAAACAGAGCAGCTATACTTCAGAAAGATGCAAACACCTACGCTGATGATTGGTTGATGTTCTACATCATTCAACCATTCATTCGTACTAGATCATTCAACATGGCAGAAATTTTGTGTGACCCGGCGACAATTTGGCTCGACCCATTTTTCGGTAGCGTGTTTTTCATTTTAGGTTACCTCCACGAGACTAAACTGCCAATCACCTCAAATCGACAGGCCTGTTTAAGTATCACGTGAAATTCAGATTGTTAAATGAAAAGGTTCTGACCCTAATACTATTCTTTAAAAATCTTCTTCTTCAGTTCCACCAGTAAAAATCTTGTGATATTTGGTAAAGAGCTACCTTTTTGGGGACCAGCTTCAGGTTTGTTCAAATCAAGACTCTGAGTTCATATTTGGGATCCTTATGGGAACCCAAATTTGGACTCAGTACAATATGAGGAAAATGCTTTAAAATCTTCTTTAGATCCACCTGGCAGACATTTTTAATATTTGGTATACAACATCCTTTGTGGGGTGGGAGGGGGTGTTTTTAGATTCGAGTCTGTTCAAATCAAGTCTATGTGTTCAGTGTTCATATTTGGACCCCCTGTGGTGCGTTTCGCCCATTTCCTTGTACATGGTGCTGCATGTATTGGGACAGCCATATAGATGGAAAAATAAATGGCAATATTATAAGCGAATGTGGCTACTCAATTTATTGACCCCCCCCCCCCCCCCTGACCATAAACAGAATAATTGATTGAACCCACATGTATACACATACTTGGAAAAAAGAATTTAAGAGGGGGGGGGGGGGGGCGTATGACGGGTTCGTCTCGGCCTCGAGCCGCCACTGGACAGTGGACTGGTCAGCAGCGTCTGACGGAAATCGGTCGGTATGGCGTCTCGGCATGTTCCTTTGAGGAAATCTAGAGGAGGTCTTTGAGGTGGAGCTATCTGGTAACATTGCGACGTATTAACTAATCGCTACTTCCAGTGGTACAAGTAAGTGTATCTTTATTTTCGTGCATGAATTGTGCTATCATATTTTATGAAAAACATTATTTAAACACAATATAAAAACGGCACCTGGCCGCTTTGGACCTTTAATTCACCACTTGTAAACCAGTGCAACACTTAACCCCAGTCGTTAGCCTCTGAGTTTCAAAGTACCTACATGCCACCATGGAAACCAAAATGAGGGCCTCAGGGTTCCACTCCACATTTTCAAGGTATTTCCAAAAATGACATGCCATACACTCTCTTTAAAAACGAATATTCTTTAACTTAGTTATCTAACCCATAACATGTATTACATTTTCCAAATACACTAAAACATACAGCACTCTCTAAGTAGAAATAAACATTCTGAATGCGGGTGAATAATTTAGTGTCAAATGCAGGGCTTCAACCTGGAAAACTGCATGAAAAAATGCCGAAATCGGTCATTTTCAACCACCAAGCAACCTCAAAAACTTGAAATTAAAGTGTGTGGGGGAGGGAGAACTACCGATAATTATTTTTTTTCAAATTTTGCCTCCAAAACATACTTTATGGTCCCTCATTGGAATGAACTCATTGAAACCAATGAGAGTGAATGAGTGTGTCATAAGCAATTTTTTTTACCCCCCCCCCCCCCCCACATTAAATTTTCATTCCATACTGTTTTGGCACGAGTGTCGTCTGCTGTTCGCTCTAGACAAATCGTCCCCTGAGTTCCAATGTGTTCTATGTGCCTACTGGCACATAGAACACATTGGAAGTCAGGGGACGAAATGGTAAAATGATAAGGCTAAAGAAAATTAATCTTTTGATTCTCAGGCACCGGCGCATTCGTTTTTTCGGCCCGCATTCGTCATTTTTATTTGGAGGCTTCCAGCACCCAATCAGTTAAAAAAAACTCATTATTATTTTTTGTCTGCATTTTAGTTGTTCTATATTGATTTTGTGTTGTGTGATCGCTGTAACAAAAAAAAAAAATAAATAAATAAAAGAAGAAGAAAAAGAGTATCAGCGAAATCATCATGGAAGCTCTAGTATTTAATTTTAGGCTCTTACAATTGGATTTTAGGCATCGGCGACCATTCCAACAGGAATAAAAAAAGTAAAAATAAAAACCGCCCTCCCTCATTCGTTTTAAAAAAAATGCATGAGAATCAATTCAATTATTTAATTTTGTTTGGCCCAATGACTGGCTGTTGATTAAACAAACGTCCATTGGTACCTTTTTATCAGGCCTGGCATTTTCAGGAGAGCGATTTATTCGCTCGCCAACTGCTCGTCTTAAAAAAATTGAGGAGGGCGAAAAATAGCCCTCCTAGCCTTAGAAAATAATGATTACCACAACAGTCTATTCCTAAAACCCACATGTTTTCAAATCTCTATGTTAATGGTCTCTGCAATATGGCCACACTGCCCCTCCCACACCTCCGGGCCTTACCAAGGCCCGGAGGTGTGGGAAGGGCAGTGTAGCCGTCTCACAGGGACTACCTGGTTAGCAGCGGCAAATAAAATGTATAAAGCCCACAAGGCAGAATTCATTAATAGCACAACTTCATTTTGCCACTTTCAGCTTTTGTAAGCTTGAGGAGAGCTAATCGCTCCCCTAGGCCATGTGAGGAGAGCGATTTTTAGCCCTCCAGCATTTTTAAGAATGTCAGGCATGCCTTTTTATTCATCAAATGAAAGGAATATATTTGATCTGAAAAGAGGGGCTATACCCCCCTAACTACCCCTCCCACTTCCCCCCACACACACATACACCCACAGAGTTAGTTATAAGTTTATCCTGTGACTAATTTATTACCGATTCGCCTCAACAGTTTGTTGCCCATGTTTCTCTATTTTTATGTACTGTTCGATGACTATTTATCGGCCATTTTGGAAATTTCCCGATCTTTCAAATTATTTACGGTATACTCATACTTCTCAACATTTTGTTGTTAATTACGTTGTCAAGATTTTATTTATACCGTTCGCTGTTTACCGACCTTCCTCTTAGAAATCTTCAGATCTTCCGCCCCACGAATCCGTTTTCTAACATCAGTTCAACTTGCTTCCATGAAGCACAATGAGCTCACGATTATTCTTTTCAGATTTTCGCCAACAGAAAATGTTGTGAAGTTGGGAAAACGAATGGCTATAGATAGATATCGGCGCATTTTCCCCAAATCTCTTCTTTCACGCTTCTCTGGTATTTGCGACACACAGAGACCGAAGCTTTGGAATGCTTTTGAAAGCGGGTGTGAATTTTATATTCGAATCTGTATATGTTCCAATGTGTCAATGTAGATGTGTGTATTGGATGGGGATGGGCGTGGGTATATTTAAGCGTTCTTCAAAGAATCGTCCACTTCAATGAACGTTTGAGTGGCCGGAATGTATAAAATGTGCAGGTTACTAGCGAAAGGCCTAACACTAAAGTACGGTGCAAAATTGTTTAAACATTCCACCCACAAGTTGATTCAAATGGGCGATTTCACTCAAACCGTGAGGCGGGGCAAATCGACGAGGGTAGCTGCAGTAAGCGGAACACCACAGGTTATAACAGCCCTGGGGGTTCTGATAGGAACCCCCCAGGGATGTTATAAACTGTTATGTTCCGCTTGCAAACTGCAACCGAACACCACAGTTCGTGTTATATCAGAAGTTGAAAACCGATTTATTTCTATTAATAATGCAAAAACTTGACGCCTTCTAAAAATGCCAATGTAAAAGCTCCCCCTCTCCCACAGATGTTCCTTCTCGAAGCCCCCCCCCCCCCCACCCCTCCCCCGGTGCCTGATATATTGGTTTTACATTTATAACGAATATGAATGTAAATATTTGCTCTTTTTTCTCCGCTTTCTGATGGTGAAGATATGGGTTAACCAGCATCTCGCAATTAATTCCGCAAAATATTATTCATACATATCCTAAAAACAAACTCTCTTGAACTGATCTCTCCCCGAACCCAATAATACCAGACGATCAAGGAATTTAACGGTTTTACTGGTTTCTCTGTGTCCGCCCAGGTAATATAATCTTTAAGATTTTTATGAATGCCCTATGGAAAATGACGTCACGAGTATCGCACGAGTCAGTTTCGCTTTGAAAACAACGAAGCATGAACTCGACTCGGTCGTAAAATGCCAAGGGATAGGGATGCAGGCAACTGTTTTGTGTTTAATCCTTTCACTACTGATTAGGAATGGGCAGGGATAATAAAATTCCCTTCCAACAGATGGCCTGGCATGCGTTTAAAACGACCACACCTATTTTTGAGTTGTTAATAGTTGACCTAATTTCGTACTGAGTGGAGGCCGGTTATTACAGTCAGTGAAATGTTTTATACAGTGAAGCGAAAATGGTTAGAGAGAGGAAGTGAGGAACGATAATGTATGTGGGGTAATGAATTGTGTGTTTTTATTCACTCTCTCATTCTTTGAATGTCTACCCCAGAGACAGGGATTTACAGTTGAATTCACAACGAAGCAGAGTCATGAGAGAAAGAAAGACAATATCAAGATGTGAGGTTACCACGCGATCAACATACATGAGGATTTCTTTATATAATGTGTTCAAATGTATTGGGGACTTCAGCGAGGCGCTGCGTACATCTATTCCTAGTGTTCACAATTCTTGGATTTATTCAGAAGCGAAATTATTCTGAAGCTTTAAGTATCAGTGATATATTCCCATTCAATACTCCAACGGATAATACAACTGACAACAAAGATGACGGTGGGTCAGGGGCGATTAATATTGATCCTTACAGATTTCCGTTTTTCACAACAAAATATAAACAAGTACATGTAAGTAATTGTGTCTTGACATTCAAATTACCACGCCTATTTTATTTAAAAAATTAATATTTCGAGTGCAGGCCTCTTTCACCGCACGCTCTTTATTTGTAGACCGAACGCATGATTATTATTTTAACTGTCGGTGTGCAATTTTATTACCATGTCCGTTACTGGAATCAGTTTCTGTGAAACCCCCCGTTACACAGGAATCACAAGACATGGACCTGGAAGTAAGTGCTGAGGTAAAGACCGGTGTATCGAGGTTATGACTTGCGTTTAGTTTTGTTTATTCTTTTCCATCACCAGCTGTCTTCACTCCGCCTTGATTATCTGCAGGTTATGCACATAGTTTACATACAAAGGCAAGCGCGGATACAGGGGTGGGGGGCGCACTCGGCGCTCCCAATTTTTGTAACCTAAACTGTAACATTTTACACGGGGGGAGGGGGGGGGGGCAGTTTTGTCCCCCGGATCATCACAATGCTGTACCCACGAAAAAAATGAACCCGAGGTAGGTCCCTCATAGAAACAAATTAAATGTGACATATTTATTAAAAAGTAGTTTAAAATATGGCCTGAAAATCCGTAATATAATTTTGGGGTTTGGTACGTCCTTTAAGGACGTACCAAACCCCAAAATTATATCACGGACTTTCAGGCCATGTTTGGACTAATTAAAAAGCATCTTGAAAATTTCATTCCTCGCCTCCACCTCTCAATGGAAACATAGCTCTTATTTCAAACTTCTCACGGGAACCCTCCCACTAGAACGAACTTGTGTCTCTGAGAAGTTAACGTTTCGCAAAAGAAATAGTCCTTCATCTACCACGACTTAAAATGCGATTAAAATATTTTTTTCCCGATTAATTAAATATTTTCATTTTTGCGTTCAAAATATGGAGTATGACTCCTCGTTGGAGCAAGGTCATCGAGCGTGTTCCGATGAGGGGCCATAAGCCATGTTTGTGAAGCAAATATTGAAAAATAATGGACTTTGAATGGGATTTCCGTGTCTAAGAGATTGTCCAGTTTTGCGAAAATCGTTTTTGATTATCCGTAATTCCTACTGCTAGATCAATTTTCAGCTCTCATATAATTTAAAATTTGAGAGTACTACTATACCCCTACAAGTGAAACAAATACATATTACCTAGTACCTAGTACAGAACAAACCTCATTTTTATATATTTAATTTAGAGTTTAACCACTGAGGCGCGGTGGCTCAGTGGCATACTGTTGGATTTCTATGCTAGATGTCCCGAGTTCGATCCCCGTCCGGGACGACCCGCGTTGCGTCGTTGGGCAGGGCACTTTATCACGGTTGCCTACGTGGGGGCACGATGACGTCGTGTACGTCGATGGTGCACATGTCTTCCACTGCTGTTACCCTGCTTGAGCGGAGCTTGAACAGAGTTAGAATGTTGAGGAGCTGACAGCTGCTCGTCGATGCTCGGTGGTTCTCTCCGGCTCCCTCCCCTCGTAAAACTGTCACGGTCATAATTAGCCAGTGTGCTTAAGTATTTGACCTTAAACACCAATAAATAAATAAATAAATAACCACTGAGGGCCTATTTCCAATTTTGGTGAGTTTTCTGCCTCACATAATACATATACACGTAGAAGGCATGTTTCAACATAGAGACTTTTGCTGACCTTGCTGATGGATGTTAGAGTACCTTGACACTGATTTCTAGTTAAGTTTTGGCTGCCTGTACAGACAGCCAAAACTTCACTAAACAACAGTGCCCAGTCAAAGTGTTAACCCTTTACCTAACATAAAAAGCAGACGACACTTGAAAAACAAATTCTTGAATAACCAATTTTTTTGATTTTTTGTCTCAAAAACATAGGTTATGACCCCTCATTGGAACGAGCTCGTCGAGCTCGTTCCAACGAGGGGTCATAACCTATGTTTTTGAGACAAAAAATGAAAAAATCATGAAAATTAATTGGCGATTTTTGAGAATAGCGCTGGCCGGTTTTGGCCGTTACTTTAGGTAAAGGGTTAAGGTGGAGTTAAAA
Organism: Pictodentalium vernedei; assembly: GCA_031216915.1. Lineage (NCBI taxonomy): Eukaryota > Metazoa > Mollusca > Scaphopoda > Dentaliida > Dentaliidae > Pictodentalium > Pictodentalium vernedei. The sequence goes on along the minus strand of CM062291.1, from coordinate 303,478,714 downwards.
ATAAAGAAAAATCTCTGGACCTTTCTGGACACTCAGAATCTATCACAAGAATCAAATGAACATTTCTCCAGAATCAAATTTGATTCTCATCGTCTTCCTTGCAAGAATAATTTGCGAGAATCGAATCTGATTCTCGCATGAATTTTAAGCCCTGAATATTTTTTAGCATTGCTCACCCGTAAAGGGTTAGGTGGTTTTCATTTGTATTAGTTGGCTCGGATTTTGCTAGGTAAAGGCCTATCTAAAGTTTCAGAAATGACTCTAACCGACTGACCGTTCACGTGGTTTGGGGATGGCTACCGAACGTTCGGCTGCGTAAAAATTCTTGGGGAGCTGCTTTTTTATCTTGTTCAATTTAACAAGTATTCCTGTATTGCGTGGGATTGAAATATATATAGCTTCTCAAGGCAAAAATCAAAAAATCTTTGAAGACCCAAGAAAGGCTGGTCAAGTTACTTAGACTTTACCATTTAAGATGCAATATTTGGCTAACCGGTCATCCGTTCACGTAAATTTCAATTTGCGTAACCACCACGTGAACGAAACGAGTGTTCTCGTAAAATCTTGCACACTGGCTGCTATCTAAGCAGAAATAGCCTTCAACGGGATGAGGAATATCTGTGAACTTAACTAAAGGTGGTGATGGGGGCTCACTCAGTAGGTAGAGGTGCAGGCTGCAAGCCGAGAGGTCCTCGGTTGAATCCTACCCGCGGCAACCGCTTTGTGTACTTGGGCGAGACTCTTCATCCCCATTGCCCACGCGGGGGCACGGTGGCGTTGTGTACTAAGGTATACTGCTCGTCGACAGTGCACTTGTCTTCAACCAGTGCTAATCCTGCTTGTGTGGAGTTAGTATGTTGGGGAGCCTGACAGTTGCTCGTCGTTGCTCGGTGGTTCTCTCCGGGTACTCCGGCTTCCTCCACCCGCTTTTTCATCAACTTTTTTTTAATTATTAAACGTCTAAAACAGTGGAAAATTTACCGATTCTTCGACAACGAAAAGTACTAATCGATTTCGGCGTGACCGATCGACAATCGATTACTCGATTAATCGTGATAGCCCTACTAATAAACTTGCCAATCCCTTCCGCGGAAACGGGTACTCAGAACTAGAAACCCCCAAATGATCCATGTTGCCATAGAATGAACACTACTCATCTTTGACATCTTATTGATGTGACAATATTTATAATATAATATATAATTATAATATATATATATAACTTCGTCAATTTTCCGTCATGCTCGGAAGATTACTTCCTTCTAAGCGGCTTTCATTTTTGACAAATTCTTATTCCGTTATGTTAAGTGCCGTACCAATGTGTATCGCGTCATGGGAACGTAAAATGTAGCGTCATGCTTATCCTAATTGTTGAATGGGAATTATAAAATTGATCGAGATACGCGAACGTCCAACAGATCGATTTATTATTTGGCAAGTGGCATGTTACAACCAGTAGTGTATAAATTGACCAGTAATGTCGAAATCAACCAGTAATGTCGAAATCAACCAGTAATGTCGAAAAAATCGACCAGTAATGTAAAAATCCGTAATGTCGAAAAATTAACCAGTAGTGTCAAAAAGTGACGACCAAAATCAGGAGCACTAGCACTTGCCGACGGGGGAGGGGGTATAGCCACCCCCCCCCCCCCGATAACACTCCTGGTCGTGTGCTTTAATGACTGACTAGTATAATGTCAGTCACTACCCAATATTTGCTACATGTCTATCATCTAGTTCTACCAATTTGCTACCTGTCATTTTACCTACATCCATCAATCAGTCAGTCTGCGTCACCCGCATGTACCCGCATGTACGTGGGGAGCACTATTACTCTCAATCGAGAAAATGCCTCGCAATTCAATTTGATGAATATCCGGGTTCTATACCTGACGAGGTCAGTTAAGTTGTGTCCTTGGCAGTGACACTTTATCCCAGGTGCACGTTGACTTCGTGTGCCAAGCCACATGCCGAAATGACATGTGTATGGTGCGCGTGCTTTAAACTAAGTGTCGTAAACGAAATCAATCAATCAATCAACCAACCAACCAATCAATCTTTGTATGTAGGTCTGCCTGTCTTTCCGTCATTCAGTTGTCTATCCACGTCTAGAGGTTATTTTTCACACGCCACATTGCTATCTGTCTGTCTGGATTTCTGTCCGTCTGCCTGGATGCTGCTAACCTGCCTGCCTACACACTTGTCAGCCTACATGTGTGACTGTATGTCTGTCTGTGCGAGCGCTAAATACTAGATTAAATATTTCAGCGTCGTATCAATTCATTATCTCTTCCAGAGAGAGAGGGGGGGGGGGGAGAGCGAGCGAGAGAGAGAGGTTGAGGAGAGAGAGAGAGGGGAGAGACAGAGAGAGAGAGTTGGACAACGACAGAGGGAAAAGGGGATAGGGAGAGAGCGATAGAGAGAGAAAGAAGGGGAGAGAGAGAAGGAGAGATAGAGGTAGAGACAAAGGCAGAGGGACAGGGGAGATAGATAGATAGATAGATAGATAGATAGATAGATAGATAGATAGATTAGAGAGAGAGAGAGAGAGAGAGAGAGAGAGAGAGAGATCGGGAAAGAGAGCTGGGCAAAGACAGAGGGAGAGGGGGATAGAGAGAGAGAATGAGGGGCAAAGGCAGAGGGACATGGGATAGAAAGAGAGGGGAGATAGAAAGAGAGAGAGAGAGAGAGTGAGAGAGAGAGAGAGAGAGCAAATAGGATGGGATATGTTGTGCATATGAAAGAGGGAAATAAGTGTTAAACATAAATTTCCATATTTACTGGAGTAAATGTGTTTAAACTTGCGCGAAAATGGTTAAAAGTCGATAAATATAGGCAAAAGTACAATTTGAGCAACCCGAAATAATATTGAAATTTTTGCGAAAAATCGTCATTTTGGTCGTCACTTTTTGACACTACTGGTTAATTTTTCGACATTACGGATTTTTACATTACTGGTCGATTTTTTCGACATTACTGGTTGATTTCGACATTATTGGTTAATTTTTTCGACATTACTGGTCGATTTCGACATTACTGGTAAATTTATACACTACTGGTTGTAACATGGCCGCCTAGCTCCTAATCACGAACCCATCTATAAAATCGCCGTTTCATATCTTCCTTGGGTGGCAACAAGTAAAGATGTGTTCCGCATTACACGTTGTTCAATGTATTTAATTGTAAATTATGGACAAAAAATACCGTATAAGATCTTCCTTAGGTGGTAACAAGTGAAGATACATGTATATTTCGCGTTATTACGCGCAAAATTTGTTCTCAGCCTTAGAATTCGGAGCATTCAATCATTTATCTCAACCTCGCCTTGGTAACAGAGACAGAAGCGAGTTCGCATACAGTATTCACACATTCAACGAATTGTTCAAACGCGTTGTTCTCCATATTCAAGTGTATTGCTTGTAAAATCACCGTATCATACCTCCCTTGGGTGGTAAAGATATGTTCCCCGTTTCATGCTGTTCCTCGTATCCAGTCTATTACGCGCAAAATAACCGTATTATATCTTCCTTGGGTGGCAACAAGTAAAGATATGTTCCGCGCTTCACTTTGCTTTTTGTAAACCACAATCAAGGGACGGGATCTGATAGATGCGAGAGAAATTGTGCAATCTGTGGGTTTATGCTCCAAACAAAACAATTCGCAGACAAGAACGGAACGGCCTACGACATAGGCAAAAAAATGACCTGCATGTCCAGGAATGTGATATATGGGATTCTCTGCGATAAGTGCAATGAAATTGTGTACGTGGGAGAGACGGGGACAAAATTGTATGAGAGAATGCAAAACCATCTGAGTAGAATAAAACTTGAGGTTATGAATAAACTGATACCACATCATTTTCTGACCAAAAACCATAGTATAAACAATTTTAAGATTATTGGGATTGAACAAATTAATCAACAAAATACAGCTTACAGGAGGTGTCGTGAAGCATTTTGGATTAACAAACTTCAAACACTAGAACCCAATGGGCTCAATAGATAAGAATAATTCCAAATATTCTCATTTATAAACTTGCTGAACGAGAGGGGGGGGGGGGGGGGGGGATATAAATTAGTGTATAGAGGAATTACACCAAAAAACGCATTGGTATTGAACAAAGCGTGTATATGTTGTGAGATTATGATCATTGGGTATATGTCAGTGCGTAGATCATGCGTATGTCGGGGGGGGGGGGGGGGGTATGGAACCCTACCCTACGATTGTCGGTGTAGATATTATAGCAGGGGCTACACTTAGATCAGTGGTGAGGGGGGGGGGGCATATATATGCTGAAATAGTGGGTGGGGACAAGACATTTACACACCCTGGAAGGATCGGGCGGGGGTGGGGGGGGGGGGGCTTTATTACTACGCAAGGAAAGTATAAAAAGTTTCTATTTTTCATCAGCGGTACTGATGTCTGATTGACGCGGGTTGGGTATTGGGGCGGAGATATGGAGGCGCGCTTTTAAATGATTGAATGATTCGGGCCAAGGGGTGGTTGGATATGTGAATACGGTATACGAACTTACTTGCCTCTGCCTCTGTTACCGGGGCGAGGTTTTAGAAATAGTGTCTAATTCATATTTGCTTTTTGCGTAATAACGCGGAACATATATCTTTACTTGCAGCCACCCAAGGAAGATATTATACGGTATTTTTTGCATAATTTACACTTGAATACAAAAAGCAAAGTGAAGCGCGGAACATATCTTTACTTGTTGCCACCCAAGGAAGATATAATACGGTTATTTTGCCCGTAATAGACTCGGATACGGGTAACAGCATGAAACGGGGAACATATCTTTACCAGAGAGATATGATACGGTGATTTTACAAGCAATACACTTGAATATGGAGAACAACGCGTTTGAACAATTCGGGTCAAGGAAATTGTTGAATGTGTGAATACTGTAATGCGAATTCGCTTCTGCCTCTGTTACCAGGGCGAGGTTGAGATAAATGATTGAATGCTCCTAATTCTAAGGCTGAGAACAAATTTTGCGCGTAATATTATTACGCGGAATATATCTTCACTTGTTACCACCCAAGGAAGATATGATACGGTATTTTTTGTCCATAATTTGCAATTAAATACAGTGAGCAAAGTGTAATGCGGAACATATCTTTACTTGCTGCCACCCAAGGAAGATATGAAACGGCGATTTTATAGATGGGTTCGTGATTAGGAGCTAGGCGTCCACGGTCTGTAGGACGTACGCGTATCTCGATCAATTTTATAATTCCCATTCAACATTTAGGATAAGCGTGACGCTACATTTTACGTTCCCATGACCCGATACACATTGGTACGGCACTTAACATAACGGAATAAGAATTAGTCAAAAATGAAAGCCGCTTAGAAGGAAGTAATCTTCCGAGCATGACGGCAAATTGACGAAGTTATATAAAATATTTGATGAAGTGTGTATATATATATATATATATATATACGTGTATAGTAGTATTTGCTTTCTCCGCGGTGTAACTGTACCCTAGTCACCCAATAAATCATATCGTTATCACAAACGGACTTATCGGAAATTGATTGGCCCGTTGTATTGAAACATAATTTGGTTTGACTGGGAGCACGTGGCAAGTTTTATTACTGCTAATTTGAGGTGGAGAAAATTAGTGGTCGCAGGCACGTAGCCCGGATTCAATAATAGGGCAGCCGTAGCCATTTTTGGGGGTGGAGGGGAGGGGGGGAGGGCAGAGATATTTGAAAGACCGTTATGTGGGATTTTGGGGACCTCTAAGTCACAACTAGGACCCTCGGGTCGTTGGCCCCTATTCCCATCCTACTTCTCTTCAAGGAAGTTGAATTGACCCCCCCCCCCCACACACACACACCCGGAATTATTTTGCAAAATTTAGTGCTGCGGAATCTGCAACGTGTGTAGCCCATATATTGGCGACTATTTTGGGGCTCTATGTTCTGTGAAACTTGCTTTGCTCCAATATTTCACTTGTCTTCAACCAATGCTAACCCTGCTTGTGTGGAGCTCTTACGTTGGGGAGTCTGACGGTTGCTCGCCGTTGCTCGGTGGTTCTCTCCGGGTACTCCGGCTTCCTCCACCCGTAAAACTGTCCGACACGAGGTGACCCTTGCTGTCGAAAGTGTTGTTAAACCCTAGTAAATAAATAAATGGTCCACTGTTTGGTCGACTGCCCAGTGTGAGTTATATTTATTTATTTATTGGTGTTTAAGGTCACATATTTCTGCACAATGGCTAATCATGACCATGACAGTTTTACGGGTGGAGGAAGCCGGAGTACCCGGAGAGAACCACCGAGCAACGGCGAGCAACTGTCAGCTCCACAACATACTTACTCCACACATGCGGGTTTAGCAATGGTTGAAGACAAGTGCACCATCGACGTGCAGTACGCCTTAGTTCACAGCGCTACCGTGCCCCCACGTGGGCAATGGGGGTGAAGTGTCTTGCCCAAGGACACAACGCGGTTGCCGCAGGTGGGGTTCAAATCGAGGACCTCTCGGCTTGCAGCCTGCACCTCTACCTACTGAGCCACCGCGCCCCCGTCCAGTGTGAGATAATTTGTTGATTTTTTTCTTGTGGAATATTGCCCGATTCGGTCTTAGTTGAGAATCCAAAGCGATACTGGGCTCAGGAAGAGTGGATTAGCAGGGGCGTAAATCGGACTAAATCCTCGGGGTGTTTGTTTGTGTGCAGGCCTGGCATTCTTAAGAATACAGGAGGGCTAAAAGTCCCCCCCCCCCCCCCCCGCATGGCCAAGGGGAGCGATTAGCTCTCCTCAAGCTCACAAAAGCCACACGTGGCAAAATGAAGGTTTACTATTAATGAATTCTGACTAGTGGGCTTTGTACATTTTATTTGGTGCTGCTAACAAGGTAGTCTCTGTGAGACGGCTACACTGCCCCTCTCACATCACCGTGCTTCGGCGGAGCCCGGAGGTGAGGGAGGCAGTGTGGCCGTCTTTCAGAGACAACTAACATAGCAGAGATCTGAAAAGATGTGGGTTTTAGGAATAGGCTGTTATGGTAAGGTAATCATTATTATAGCCAGGAAGGCTATAGTTTTCGCCCTCAGTTTTTTATGGCGAGCAGTAGGCGAGCGAATAAATCGTTCTCCAGTAAATGCCAGCCCTGCACTGTGTGTATGTGTGTGTTGGGGTGGGGGTGGGGGTACACCCCTCAGAAAGTTATTGTTATTGAGCTATACATTGATTCGCAGGGCAGTGGTTGGGAAGGTTACGCCCAGAAGGTAATCAGTCGCCCCTAAAACTGGGGTTACAATTTTAAAAGTGTTGGAAGTTACTAGGAAATTAATACTACACAGCATGAGAGTTAATTTTTCATCTCGCCAAGTCTGGCATCCTGCAATGGCAACATCTAACAGACTAACATGTACCGGTACAGTTCATGTATATATTTTATAGGAATTAAGAGTTTAAATGACCGGCTGCAAATGCCAAAGGCGGCAGTTTGCTCTATCGGTAGGGCAGCATATCGCCCCCCCCCCCCCCCCCTTAATATATTGGTTTGGCCCTGCAATATATTGGCCAAATGCGGCAGTTTGCTCTATCGGTAGGGCAGCATAGGGCCCCCGCCCCCCTTAATATATTGGTTTGGTTCACCCCCCCCCCCTCCCCCCCCCCCTCCCTGAGTGAATGCTGATTTTCATTCTGGCGGTTTGTTGTGCACACGACCTCCGGACGACGAAGTTTCGGTTGTCGTGTAGTAATTGTAGTTGAGAGCTTCGTCTCTATACGCCCGCTCCCGTGCATTCGAACTTTCCTTCGAACGTTTTGCATTATAACTCAAGCATCGCTTGTAGGATTTTGATGTCCTTTGGGGTAATGAGAGACAAATATGGGGAAATGATATCCACATGTTGAAGATTTTGTCCACTCATACTTACGGGGGTTATAGTCATTGTTAGACTTAGATAACGGCCCGTATAAACTTTTGGCATTGTTCTTTTTATCAATGGGAATATGTTTTATTGAATGACATCAGAAAATTTAATAACCAGCTATTGCGCAGAAACAAAACGCGACCTCAAACACCAATAAATAATAAATGAAAAATAATTTTTATATCGTCCATGATGAGTGAGTACCAGTATGCATGGGGAGGTGGTAACTGAGTTAGTTTGCACACATATTCGTTTGTTGTGACTTGTCCATGATGACGGATCTTTACACCATCTTTTTCTAGAAACTGCTTGTTTCACTCATTTTTGTGTCGCCTGCCCCACGAAGTGGGGAGCGACATACAGGGATTACTTTTGTCGTCTTGCGTCGTCCGCGTCGTCGTCCGCGTCACACTTTCTCTTATCCGCCACTCCTCTTTAACCTATGAATGGATTTTGATGAAACTTTCAGTGATTCTTTATCACATAATGGCATTGTGCACCTCCTATTTTATTTTTTGATCCGCTGTATTTTTTCCAGAGTTATGCCCCTTTTCCACTTAGAATTCTGTCTGAAATATTAAAATATACACTCTAAAATCGGTTGGGTTAAAAATCAACCCAAATCGACTGGGTTGAGTGAATATGAACCCAAATTGGGTTCATATTCACTCAACCCAGTCGATTTGGGTTGATTTTTAACCCAACCGATTTAGAGTGTAGTGCAGGCGACACACGTCTTCCATGGAAGACTCACATCTAAGTTCATTGAAAACGATTTGTCTTATTCACAGATTCGTTACATGTTAGAAATGCCACCAATAAAATGAGATGTTAGCTGTTGCTACATCAAAATCAAGTCCACGGTTCCACAAACGGAAAATTTAGATACGCTTGTTATAAAAAGTAAGAAATTCCAGACACCTGCCAGCTGCTTTGTATTGGAATATTGCTGGATTTGTAGATATTTCCATCCCAAAAACCGAAACAGTCTGACACCGGATATTGCGATCGGCGAGATGGAGAATTTTATAAAAATAAAAGCGTTTTTACCACAGCTAAAATTATAGAAAATGTTTATACTTTTTGTCATATTTTCAGAGGCACGTATTTAAATTCTAATATCAGACTGAATAATCCCCACATGCCCATAAACAGATTAACCCTTTACCCAACATAACGGCCAAAACCGGCCAGCGCTTTTCACAAAAATCGCCAATTAAGTTTCATTATTTTTTCATTTTTTGTCTCAAAAATATAGGTTATGACCGCTCTCTTAAACGAGCTCGTCGGGCTCGTTCCAATGAGGGGTCATAACCTATGTTTTTAAGGCAAAAAATGAAAAAAATGAGTTCTTCAAGAATTTTGTTTTGCAAGTGTCGTCTGCTTTTCATGTTAGGTAAAGGGTTAAGACTTCCTAATCAAACGCGCATACATGGCTTTAACGTGGCCGATGAATAGCTCCCGATCACTATGAAAAAGTTACTAGTACCACGAGCAATGAGGTACAAATTTATCATATTTCAATGGTATTTCCCATAAGTTACGAAATATTTTGGGACACTTGTATATATAAATTCCCAATAATTAATAAAAGCGTTATGAAATATATAATTAATAAAAGATTTATGAAATATATAATTAATAAAAGATTTATGAAATATATCGAACAATGAGAGAATTTGAGACGAATAAAGACATGTACGGCGAATTGATATTTAGAGTGCGGTCAATTGGATCCGTAGGAATACTCCACTTCGACGATCGCAATACTCGGTGTCGGTTCTTCATAGTGATGGAGCTGCAGTCGAAATTTTAGTGTCCCAGAACCAGGCTGAAAACATTCGACTAAAGTGGTGATAATAAACCCGCTACCAAACGTAGCTCCATATCCGACTAGTGCTTAGTTTTCACAAAAATCATCATTCAGATTTTATTTTTTCCAATTTTTGCCTCCAAAACATAGCTTATAATCTCTCATTTGAAAAGGGCTCATCGATCTCATTCCAGTGAGGGATCCTAAGCTTTGTTGGGAGGCAAAAATTGAAGAGTTTCAATTATTCAAAAAACCCTTTTGCTTCTGTTTTCCTAAAGTCTTGTCCTGGAGAGGGTTAATCCTTTTGCTAACGAAAACTAGGGCTGAAATTGTTGGCTCATTTTCACAACTGACTAACCGATAACTATAACTGGATAATATCCGGTTATCCGTGGCCATATTTTCACCGAATATGGTATCAAGACTATAGGAACTATTGGAAAGCAGTATTTTCAGAACCTGTTCCGTTGTGCGTATACAAACGAACGTTGTCGAGTACTCGACAACGTTCGTTTGAAAACACACTACCGAATAGTTTCTGCGATTACTCGGTACTCACGGAAATTACCGATCATTAAAAAAAGTCTTGAACGCCAAAGTAGATTATTTCTCAATATATATAACGCGGCTTCAAGGTGTAATCTATCACAAATAAGAAGCGGCAGATCTATTACATTTTAACCATGGAATGATGATCACTATCGATATTTCGTATAACCGGTTGACGGTTTTTCTAATCGGCTAGGTAGGTAACTGGTTTCAAACCGGTTATTCGGTTAACCGTTTCCGTTCTAAATGAAACGACAAATCCACCCTGGCACCCAAGTAAATTACAAATTGGGCAGTTAAAAAAAATATTTTTCAAAAAACTTCCACAAAACCATAACATTTAACTCCTCATCTGAACGAGATTGTAGAGCTCTGCAATGCGGGAATCACATTTGGTTTTGTAGATTTTCTTTTAATATTTCGCCCCTGTAGGAAACCCGTGAAGTGTAGCAGTGAAGTTAAGTTGGACCCATAACCAACGCCTGTTGACTTGTGGAAGTCCTCTAAAGTGGCCAGCATATAAACGATTGGCAAAGTTGACTTCATACCTGTGCTGCGCTCATGATGTAGCCAAAGATGCCGCAAGTGACTTTAAAGACCAATAAATGAATAAATAAATTTAAACGTTTAAAAAAAATAATTAAAATAAATTTTGATCTAGTTTGCATTTTGTAAAGGGAGGAGGGGACAAGGAGGTCACAGATTACCGGAACGATCTTTGCACAGAATTGCATTCAGGAAGTTCGGGGTGGGAACACTTGACACCCCGTGCCTTCCTCTGTGTAAGTGTAAGTCTTTCCAACAGTGAGGTCAAACGTTTGCATAATGTGGGAACTTCATTGATGTAGCTACGGGGGTAATGGGTGGACTGAGGGGTTTATGCTGGCTCCCCAAAAACATTGGCCCAATGCAAGTTTCACACAACATAGAACCCCAAATTACAAATGTCTCAGATTCACCCTTGGAGCACTAAATTTTGCAAAATTTCTCGGTGAGTGTATGGGTGGTGATGATGGTGGTGGTGGGGGTGAGGGTACTGTTCCTAACTAGGAGTCTAGAACCCTCCGGTGGTTGTCCTATCCCCACTAGCCGTAGAGTTGAACCATCGCTTCGACCTTGCTGAGAGTGTGCAGTGTGAAGCCGTTCGGCGATGGAGCAATCCGTGTTTAGTAATGGCCGCTCTGCCGCAGCCAAGTTCATGTGCGCCATTGATGATCGAATCAAATAAATATTGCTAGTGAGTCATCCTTGAAAAGGGTAACCGGCCAGAGTGGATGTTTTTTTCATTCAGTAGAGGCTGATGGGTCTTTCACAAACAACATTTCTGATTCTGAAGTATACAAGGGTGTAACGTGTAAACATATTTATTTGAATAACGAAAGGTACTCGCTTACAACATGTATTCGCAAAAGTAGTCGGCGGTTTATCAACACCCTGTTGGTTGATTTTTTTTCTCCTTCGTATTCAACGGTCAGTGTGCATGTAACTGTACTCTTATCTACGGATGCCCATCGGGGCCAACATGTGTAGCGGGAGGATCGAGCATTGCGAATATTCGCAACGCATTTACGAATATTCGCAATTCATTGCAAATAATCGGAATGTGAATGCGAATATTCGCAATGTTAAATGCGAATATTCGGCAATGCATTGCAAATATTGGCAATGCATTACGAATATTCGCATTTAACATTGCGAATATTCGCATTTAACATTGCGAATATTCGCATTCATCATTGCGAATAATCGCATTTAACACTGCGAATATTCGCATTCAGCATTGCGAATATTCGCATTCAACCCATTGGGGCCAACATGTGTAGCGGTAGCATTGCGAATATTCGCATTCACATTGAACACGCTGGACATCCTGTAAAACCTACATCGGGCAAATACCACGTAAAACCCGGTGCGGGCAGCCTTTTGACGATAAGCGAGTCCGTTGTACGTGAAATTTTGTGATAAATACGTTTTTCTCTGAACGAATTCCGAGTTAACATTATTGACTGATGAATTCAGCATCTACAGCATTTCATCAGTTTGTTGAAGAAGGTTCCATTTTGGTTACAAAACTAAATGGATGGTGATAATATGCATTCTGTATCTCAATGCAGTGTGTTTTCCTTTCGAAATAGAGTAGTGTGTTATGGATTTAGACAACTGGACAATGGGCAGCACTCCATTGATAAAGACATTTTAGGAAACTAAATCTTACTTCACAACAAATGTGCCGTATTTAAGTAAGAACATACCTACGAGTTATTGTGACACTCTCCGCTGTTTTTGTAAAAAACCGTGATGAGCACGGCGCAGCCCGGTGCGTGGTTTACTGCATGCCCGTCTTCGGGGATTACATTATAATTTCTGCGATATATGGTCAGAAAGACGTCTTTTCGGGTAACTAGTTTGGAATTCTTGTTGATTCCCTTCGAAACTCGCATATTGATTATCATCAAAGACACATTGGTCCATAATTGCTAATTTATAACCAATTAAAGTAAAAAACTAAAACCCGATGCGGGCGTTACTGACGCCCGCAGCAGGTATTATAGGATGACCAGCATGTTGAATGGGCTTCCGTTCTAATCGATGTTGCACCGCTACATAATGTGAGTCTCAGTGATCATTGTTAAAGAACACCTTATACCACTCAACTTTGGTGGCTATTTTGGACACTAGCCAGGAACGGAGGAACCAGGAAGTGGCATTTAAGGGGGAAGTATAGTCCGCCCCAAAGCAGGACTAGAAATAACACGCGAACGGTCGTCTAGGTTACGTGGCGGTGACGTCATTTGCAAAATTCACAGACGAACTACAGGTTACGTTAAAATACTGCAACATATAAAATTAAATTCCGAATCTCGAATGCTTTGTCTATCATTTCTGACAAACTCGCTTCAGAGATAGGGCATTGCATCCACATATAAATAAAATGGTATAATTTTCGACAGAATAATTGCAAAAACTAACGTGCAATCTCGCCAAAGCGAGATAGCACGTTAGTTGTTGCTATTTATTTAACGAAAATTTTGTTAAGACTCAAGCAGCATGGCTTCAATAATAAAACCAGAGAAGGCAGAAAAGCTTCCCAACATTTTTCTCCAACAGGTTGTCACCATGTTTGTATCGCGTCACCTGCTAACTGGTTATCAAGTAAGCTCTTTACTTCCAAGCCTGTCAGAGGAGGCGGCCGTTGGAGCTCAATGTCAATGTGTCTGTGGAGTGGTAGTTTGATGTTGGGGTGGATGGGGGGGGGGGGGGGGGGCACAAGTCCAAGAAGAGGTGAGAGCTCATTGAAAGCGTGGAGTGGTGGGGGTGAGGGACACAAACATCAAGACACCCCATACCTACCATGGTTCGGACCATGATAGAAAATTTGAAATTGAGTCCACAGAAATGTCATTTCGTTTATTCAAAACTTGACGAATGCAAAGCCCGGTGAGAAATGTGTTTGTCGAGAGGATGGGGTAAAAACTGGAGAATACATCTATAAATATACAGTGCTTTTTAAACGGCTGACGACATTCTTCGAGTCACTCCAATAATGACGCCATTTGATATAGCCGTTTGTTTACCAGCAAATGTGGGAGTGCTTTTCTTTCATTTTTAGTGTGCATGGCTGCATGTCACAGTCTGGTCGTAGTTCGACAGGGACATTGTTAAAGGTTCTTGGGTGTAGAAATGGACGGTATTGGAATTTTGTGTTCGGTATCAGTCTCGGTATTTTTAGGGGGACATCGGTATTCGGTGTCTGTCGTGACTGAGATTTACGGACAGTACCAAAAGGAAATTCAAATTAGGAAAATTCAGAACAAGTTGTTCTTGGATCATTCTATCACAGTGCTACAAAATGCCAATGAGTTCAAAAATGGAATTCTTTGCCAACACAAATATCAACAGTAGAATATTTCTGACTTGTTCTAAACACTCCTTAGCCTTTAAAGGCCTATTTCGGGCGTTAGTGATCTCAGAGCAAGTGCCATCAGCATGCCATTTTAGGAGGTCCTGTTGACAATAGACATATCACCTGGGCAGTGATTTCCGGTCAAGTCTTGGCTAGAAATCACTGCTAAGTAACTGGACATGTACAATTTGAAGTCTAGCGGGAATTCAGGACAATTGCACAGGCCCTTTTTCATGAAAAGGAACTCTTCAAGTGATAACAAGCATCAAAAAGGCCTTATAAATTGCGAATTTAGGAAAATTTGAAAATTCAGACGGTTTCGATATTCAGTGATTGGTTCGGTTCGGTTTTTCGGTATCCCCATGCCATCGGTATCGGTTGTTTTTCGGTATATTGCCCGTCGCTACTCGGATGGGCGGGGGGTGAGGTGGGGGTGTCCACTTCTAGATTTCCATGCGCCCTCTACCCCTGACTACTACCACATAATTTCCAAAAAATGGAAAATTCTATTTTTCCAACTACAGGTTTTAAACGCAACACACACAATATTAAATTCTGTCATTTTAATTATTTTTTAAAAAAATTTACCGCCCCCCCCCCCCCCCCCAAGTCGCACCTCTTTGTGGTTCGGTCTAGTCTTTTTATACTGAGCTCAATTTCCAAGCGAAGGGTAGCCTTTGGGTGGAAGATTGTGGAAGTGGAGGTACAGGTAGCGCTTTGAGGTTTTGATTTTTCATTTTTGGTTCTGTTTCAGCAAAAAAACTCTGTTTTGGTTCAGTTGTTTTTCTCTGTGTTAAAAACATATAGTAAATGGCCCTTCAGGCTACTTAACTTGGAAAAAATCCTAAATACCTAAATAGTAGGTACTCACCGCAAAAAGCTCTGTCTGTCTGTATCGCCATTTGGTTCAGCATAACTTCCATTTGATTATTCTTAGGGGGTTCAAGAGGATCAGTTGTTAAACCCATCGAGTCACAAAAGTATAAATTAGGCTTTCAACAGCTTTCAAATGAATAAAATTCCTCTGATCTGTCTAATCTATGTTGTATTCTCATTGTCTCCCTTATCGACTCGTCAACAGGGCGAGTTAGTAAGGCAGACAATGTGACAATGAGAACACGACGTATTGGCCCCTCTTCCCCTAATTTACGAGAGTCCATACGGGCCACTAGTCGAGTTTTCTCTCAGTAAGAGAGCTTGATCCTTTACCCAACGCAGACGATATCAAAATTTATTATTTTAAATATAATTTTTTTCAAATTTTCAAAAATTTCAACAAAACCATATCATGTGACCCCGCGTTGGAACGAGCTCGACGAGCTCGTTCCAACGAGGGGTCACATGATATGGTTTTGTTGAAATTTTTTGAAAAATAATATTTTTTCAACCACTGAATTTGCATATTACGCGGGCGGATGCGGCCGATTCGTTGGGTAAAGGGTTAAAGCACAAACATAGTAAAACCGTTCGGTCAGTTTTTCGATGGGGCTTATGGTTCGGTTTTACAGTCTGCCGCAAAAACACCGGAACTGAACCGAAAAAACAAACAAAAACAAAACCCCAAAACAACGATAAAAACCCGAAAGTCCTTCTCCTAAAAAACAAAAACACAGCTCTAAGTGTAGGCCAGACCGATCAAAGGAGAAATTTATTGGCTAAATGTAACTAAGCTTGTTCACATTTTTTCAAAACAGGACACAAGACTACCCGGAAGTTGACAGACTTGCTTACTCTTAAATTGTATAACTTGTCGCGAAGTCACGGAGGATGTCTGTGCACAGTGGACAATTCGGGGTGGAGGAGTGTCCCTGCCATGCCTTCCCTCTCCCATGCCTCAGAACCCGCCGATTTGGTTTGGCCCATAGTTCCTGTCTTCCTGGGAAATCTGTGTATATTGGTGTCCTTGCCTTGGGTTAGATTTCTCCGGGACTGGGATACCCTTCGTGCATTTCCCGGTAACTTTTGTTGGCCCAGTACGCCCCTGTTTGTATTGGTTAAAGGGTTAATTAGGGATTAAATTACTTCATGATGAAACTGGATAAAAATGGCTTTAAAATGCGTAATATTGAGCCTTGTTATCTCTCCCTTAGTCGGGGCATTCTTGTAATTTGTGTTCGCCTGTTTGTGAATTTGACGGGCTTTAAAGACCAGAGGAATAGTTTCTCATTAGGGCCTCGAATAGAATCCTGAGAGAAATCACACTGATTGTCTGTCCGTCGGTCCGTCGTACCGCCCTTCCGTTCGTCGGGTCGGGCGGACATTCAGTACCTTCAGCGTAGGAGGTGTTGTCCAACACAAAAGATTTACATTGTCTAAGAACCTGTGACAGGGGGTTGGGTTTGCAACAAAAGAAAAAACACGTAAGGTCGAATTTAAAGACGTCGAGCCGTCCGAATTTCGTTTTCGGGTGAGAACTTGAGTTTCCCTTGGCTAATTGTTGTGAAACTTCACATGCATGTACAGTACAAACCAAAATAAGTTGTAGCATAACCACAATAAACTAAGTATACTGGTGCTCCAGCACTGATAAGATCAGAATCTGACATCATTTTCTGGAAAGCTCTCAGTGAGACCTTTCCAGAAAATGATGTCATCTTCTGATCTTATCATTACAGGAAGAGAAAGATGCATAGTTTATAGTAGTTATCCTACAACTTATTTTGACTTGTATTGTAGCCTGTGGTTGTTAGATGGGGTGTAATCACTTCAATGTCAGAAAGTCAAATATTATTTATTTATTGGTGTTTAAGGTCACATACTTCTGCATAATGACTAATCATGACCACAACATGGAGATACATGTAAAGTCAAGGTCAGTCAATCCTCTATGTCCCATGTTGCATATTTTAGAGGACTCGCACCCCAAGCATTAACTGGTAAAGTGCTGGAAGCCCATTTTCGGGCTTTATTCTGAAGTGCCAGTACCGCAATTTAAATGCCTCGTATTATGGGGATGTGCTTCCTATTAGCTTGGTAATGATATTATTTTATCTGTTAGGATTTGCCTTGTTACAATTTATGGGAGAGTGCCTATTGGCACTCTCCTATAAATTGTAATGAAGCAAAAATGCACAGAGAAATTTTATGGACCAAAAATACTTTAGCACTCTACCAGTGAAACAGGGCTTGTTTGCCACAGTAAATAAGCACTGCTTTACTTCCCGGGTCTCTCGCGGGGAGGTCAAATATTAGGAGCACTGTTGGCTGTTGCTAAAAATAGAATTTTGCGCATGAATACTTTTCGGGATGAGAACCCAGTTTCTTTCGGCCCGATTGTTTTGTTATTCGCACACTTCAGGGTGTTAGATGTGTTGTATACGTTTTCGGGTCTGCGTACATAAGGTCAAATATTGTGGTCGTTGTTACTAAAAATAAATGTTTAATTAAAGTTGATAAATTCGTTTCCGTATGAGAACCTGAATTTTCCTCTGCAGACAGTTATGACAATTAACACATTTGTTAGCTATATTGTGTTCGATGTGCAATAGAATTCTTCAGATCTCAGGGTCACATATTGGGGTCGCTGTTACAAAAATAGATTTCTGTGCATAAATTCGCTTCCGAATAAAAAGTTGAGTTTCACCTTGTCCGATTAGTATGAAAATTCGCGCACATATTAGCAATAGGTATTAGATGTGCAGTATAGTTTTTCAGGCCATAAGATTAAATATTGGGATCGTTGTGAACAGGCCTGAAAATAAGCAGTTTGACATTTCCGGAATGAGGTCCCCAGGGGGTGAATTTGATGATGCTATCCCATACAGTGGGTAAATTTATCCTCTGGGTACCTCTTTCTATTTAGTTTTGAGACCCTGATTCAGATTGAGGTTCACAGAGGCAGGCCTGCTAAAATTAAAATTTTGCGTAACCTGAAAATGGGTTGCGCAAAAATATTTTGCGAAAGCTTTATTGTTTTTGCGTAACCCATTTTCATTGGTTTGTGCATATATAAGACGTTTTTGCGGGAGTGAAAAATGGGTCTCGCAGAATGGATGTCGCGGGAGTTTTGCGTAACCTGAGAGATCACTCTCGCAATTTTGGCAGGCCTGCAGAGGGTAAATTTAGTTATGCTACCCTGCAGTGCCGGGTAGCATCACTAAATTCACCCTCTGGGACCTCATTTTGCAGATGACAGTCTGCTTATTTTCTGGCTTGGTTGTGAGGCTATTACCAAAAACAGATTTTTGCGCGTAAATTTATTTCCGTGTGAGAACTTGCGTTTTCATCGGTATGAAAATTCACACACGTTAAGTGTTAGATGTGTTGCACACGTTTGCAGGTCGGTGGTCATAAGGTCAAAATTGAAGTTGCTGTTACTAAAATCAGGTTTTTGTGAATAAATTAATTTCCGAATGAGAATTTGAGTTTTCCTCGTTAGATTGTTAGGACAATTAACAAGTCAGTAAGGGAGGAAATGTGTCAACGAGAACACGGCGTATTCACCCTTTGTCGGATAACTGAGCGACGAGAGCCCTCGTGGACTACCAGTCCAGTTCCCTCGTTTAAAAAAGTTTTATCAGTTTTTGCACGAACACATTAAAACCGTTCGGTCGTTTTTTGCCGAGTCTTGCATTTCAGTTTTCCGATTCGCCTCAAAAACTGGAACCAAACCGGAAAAAACCCATAAAAAAACGTCCATCTCTTGTGGTGAAAGTCGCACAGAGGCGTACTGACCCCCAGCCCCCCCCCCCCCCCCCCAAATTTGATACAGCACGACACTTGTTAGCGCATGGAATTTCGTGAAAATGACCAAAAGACGAAGTGGATCTGATTGCATAAACTGTCGGTTTATCGAAACGCCCTCTATGTGGATTGTCAGTCCACGTAGAGGGCATTTCGATATACCAGCAGTCTAGTCTGCCATTGACTGGCCAGATGCAAGGTAACAGCGTTCTTTCGGTTCGAAAAATAAAAAAAAAATTCCATTGGGCCGAACTATGAGCAGCGCGATGAGTCCGGAACCCTCTTTGGAGCATCCATTCTTGCCAAATAGGCGACAAAGATGACACAAAAATGCCATCGAAATGCCCGCTATGTGGACTGCCATTGAGAGCTCGCTAAGGTGCAAGGAAGCAGCGTTCTTTCAGTTCGAAATATCGAAATGTTCTCCGTTGTGGGCCCCCGTGGCACATTTCCGGGCAACTTTTTTTTTTGCACTGCCCGCCTCTGAAGTCGAGACTTACTGCTAACTCCAAGTGTCATCTTATTATAGGGGAACATAAAGTAAGTAGAGTTCTCCAGGACTTTAACTTCTTGCATGCTGCTGGCAGATATTCCTGCCAAGGACAGAATTTTTCTTTTCTGGAATAAGTATAATTTGAGCCCATTTAATCACCCCCCACCACCAACCCCCACCCCCCACCCCCCTGAAAATTGAATGGATTTTTTCACCAACCTTTTCTTGAGTAGAATTTAGATGAATTTTTCATCAAATCCAGCCATGGCTGCTTCAGAGCAGCCATGGCAGGATTTGATGAAACTTGAAAAATGTCTTGAAAATACTGAGCGGTTTTAAGCGTTAAGGACACATTAAGAATAAATGACCTAATCAAATGGACATTTTGCGAGAATCAAAGTTGATTCTCATTGTTTTCCTTGTAAGAATCATTTGAGAGATTAGAATCGATTCTGATTTTCGCAAGAATTTCAAGTCTTGAACGCGAAGTGTGGCATATGCCCCCCCCCCCCCCCCCACCACCCTCCTGCAATACCGCGGACAGCACATGCCGTCAAACTTTACATGTGTTAGTAACTATCTAGTCCATCTATTTTCAGTATAAAACAAGTTAATCTGTCAGACAATGATTGAAATTTGAGCGCGACACACTTTAAGAATGTATGGCTCTTCCCTCTCCACTAACAACTAAAATCAAAAACTTGTAATGGGCACAGCATTACTGCCTTTTGTCCAAACGGGGGTGAGTGGGGTCATAATTCATAAGATAATTTTGTTGGGATACGTCCTCATGGAGGACGTACCTACCAAAAAAGAACTTAAGAGTCTAAGGTTGAACTGGGTAGGACCCGACACTGCGAGCGTCAAAGGTACAAAACTTCTCGACCAGGATGTCTCATAGTTTCCTTCGGGAAAATTTGAATTTTATGCTATCTGACACGAAATGTCTTGTCATCACTGTCTTCATTATGCACCTGCCATTTCAGAATCGCCCGGAAACCTTTCCGCTCTACCGGATTTTTCCACGGTTTCTGCCCCATTTTTTAGCTTTGTCGAAAGAAAAAATTCGGTTAACCAAAATTGTATGGGGCAATCGCCCCCCCCCCCCCCCCCATTGCCCTGTCTTCTATTAGCATCAGCCCATCATATTTTCCAGCGATCATTCTTATTTTTTCTTGTTTGTAACCGAACCCGCAAGTGTTTGATACAGCGTCTTTAACCCTTTGAACACGTATGGTATCTCCGATGTCCGTACAATGGCTGCAGTTGAAAGAATCCATATTTACCATTTGGGGATAAACCAATTAATATTTTCAACGTGTAGCATTGGGGCTGCGTGTTGAAAATATTGATTGGTCTACCCCACACATTCACTTAGCAAACATCATACTTGATGGAATTATGGCATATTATGTTCCTGGTCGGGAAAGGGTCTTTCCTGTTCAAAGGATTTCATTCGATATGCTTTTCTGCTTTTCAAATCGCGTCATCGAGAAAGTCGATAGACAAAACGGAAACACAGTCTCGGAATTTCACCCATTTTTAACCCTTTACCTAACGTAACGGCTAAAACCGGCCAGCGTATTCTCAAAAATCGACAATTAATTTTCATTATTTTTTCATTTTTTGTCTCAAAAACATAGGTTATGACCCCTCGTTGGAACGAGCTCGTCGAGCTCGTTCCAACGAGGGGTCATAACCTATGTTTTTGAGACAAAAAATGAAACAAAATAGTTATTCAACAATTATTTTTGCAAGTGTCGTCTGCTTTTCATGTTAGGTAAAGGGATAAACCAAAGGTGGCCTATTATCACTAAACAGCGCGGGTGAGTATTCCAACAGACATTTATTATGATAATTATCGGAAGAACAACCTTTCAGCTAATGGACTACTGGTGTAAGTTGTAGCTCGAAGTCCATAAACTGAAGGCTTGGTGCTGATATTTGCGGTTTTTATCTCTCGAAAATTGTAAATGTTCTTGAAAGAATTAGACGCATTGTCTGTAGGAGTTAGTTAACTACAGCGAAAAGGTTAGAAAAAATTACTGAATAAAAACACATCGGGTGCATACAATATTAATTTATTCGTTTCTAAACGCCTTGCCGCGTGCGTGCATAAGTTATTGACATTGAAAATATCAAGTGGGTCGATACAAACGCATTTTCTCAACCGAGTTCGTAGGTCAATATATGACCTGTATTACAGCTGAAATAAGGGGCACACCCAATGCATTGCAGTTTGTTGGTCTATTAATAAAACTAAACTGACATCACCAAATTCCTGGTATAGTTTTCGAGAGTTCTGTTTTGTTATCTGCTCGTCGTGAACTTTTGTCCTATTGGAGATTATGGTTGAGAAAGAACGGAACACGAAACTACATAATGGTACATGCACAATGCGAAAAATAAATGTAATATCATAATTATGTTTATTTACTTTTGTGAGATCATTATTATAGAGAGTCGCCAATGAGATCATCATTTTTTTGAGAGTCGTCAACGAGATCATTATTATAGAGGGTTGCCAACTCGTCATCACGACCTGCCCCAGTTCCATAATATTAAATTCGCTTATTGAGGCCGAGATGATGGACGGGTAGAAAAAAAAAATTAAATTATCTTACCATTTTAATTATTGATTTTTATTTTATTTTTTTAAAATTTCAGCAACACCATATCGCGTGACCCCTCATCGGAACGAGCTCGGTGAACTCGTTCCAATGAGAGGTCACCTGACATGGTGTCGTTGAAATTAGAGCTGAAATGGTTAAGGGATTTTCTTGACCGATTAATCATGTGGATTAACCTTGGTTAACCGATTAATTACTTGTCCAAATAGATATCTGAATATTTTGCCATACCGTTGATGATTTACAGCATGAACCCTTTACCCAAAGTAACAATCAAAACCGAGTAGGCCTATATACAAAAATCTCCATTCAAATGTATTATGTTTTCAATTTTTGTCCCAAAATCATAGCTTATGCCCCTCATTGGAAAAAGCTCGTTTTGAGACAAAAATTGAACATTTTTAGTAATTCATGAATTTATTTTGCA
This sequence comes from Pictodentalium vernedei, assembly GCA_031216915.1. Classification (NCBI taxonomy): domain Eukaryota; kingdom Metazoa; phylum Mollusca; class Scaphopoda; order Dentaliida; family Dentaliidae; genus Pictodentalium; species Pictodentalium vernedei. The sequence goes on along the minus strand of CM062291.1, from coordinate 303,456,312 downwards.
AGTATCGTCTGCTACCCGCAATGGGTAAAGGGTTAAGAACTTAAGAATGACCATTTCCAGCCACTGATACAGTATGATGATCATGCAAGTAAACAAGTATGTCAGCAAGTAACTTGCATGCTTTACTCTGTCTCATATGGTTGATATGAGTCAGTGTGACAATGTTTGCCTGTTTTGGAGCAAGTTTGTTCCATTGTTAACCCATATAATACAGCAGATCAAAAGTAACGTTTAATCGATCAATTACTTTTTGTATCGATCAAGATGTTGATCATTGATTAATCGATTAATCGGTTAACCGCTTCAGGTCCAGTCGCCAACTCGTCATCACGACCTGCCCCAGTTCCATAATATTAAATTCGCCTATTGAGGCCGAGATGATGGACGGGTAGAAAACAAAAAATCCAAATTATCAGATTATCTTACCATTTTAATTATTGTTTGTTATTATTTTTTTTCCAAAAATTTCAACACCATATCGTGTGACCCCCTCATTGTAACGAGCCCGGTTAGCTCGTTCCAATGAGAGGTCACCTGATATGGTGGTGTTGAAATTTTTTGAAAATATATTTTTTTTCAGCTGCTTAATTTGAAAACTGTGCGAAAATTGTGCGATCAATGCGGCTGATTCGGTAGGTAAAGGGTTAGACTCACACGTTAGTAGTGACAATACACGATGATCATTGAATAACATACCGAAAGTAGTTCCAGAAGTGCGTAGTCAGTGTCGTGGATAGATTTGCTTCAGTGTGTGTGTGTGTGGGTGTGTGTGCGTGGGTGTGTATGTGTGGAGGGTGTGGGGGTGATTAGTTGGATTTCTAACTGCGGGTTGGGGTCCCAGCACGAAATGCTGTAGGCATGCTATAGGGCCGTAGCACGAGTTGGGGAGAGTTCGAGAGGGCGTATCCCCCGGGTTCTCTGATTTATACATGTACATTCCTTTTGTATATCTGCTGTTGAATTAAGAAAGAATCTAACCTCTGGATGGTGGGAGTCCGGGGCGACTCCCTGGGAAAAAAAAATCAATTTTGGGACCGCGCCGCCGCTGACTTAAATACAGTTATTTTATCCACAAGAAAAATGCATTTCTCCAGGTAGGTCCATGAGTTTTCCCCTACACTAAGTACGCTTACCAAGCTACACAAGGGCTATAGACTGACAGCTGTTCAACCAATACCTACTCATTCCAGCTGACAACTCTGAGTTGGAAAAAGGGAACTATGAATTCGAAAAAACCGGACCGGACACAGATTCGAGTCGGAAGTTTTGGAAAAGTCGGAGAATTTGGTCGAAAATTGGAAAATCACTTTGGCTCTGACCGGAAAACATGACAAGAGCGAATTAAATTGATATTATTGAATTTCAAACTTTGGGAATTTACTTCACGTTTTTTTTAATTTTTGAAATTTCAGTCAATAATTGGGTGGGGGTCAGGGATGAGACACCCCCTCACCCCGTCTAGCTACGCCCCAGTACGTTGTTCACTGTTCTCTTACGCCATTTTTCAGCCCTGACCTCTGGACGTATATGTTTACAATTTGTACGATCTTAACCCTTTACCTGACATGAAAAGCAGACGACGCTTGCAAATAAAATTCTTGAATAACCTATTTTTTTAATTTTTTGTCTCAAAAACATAGGTTATGACCCCTCTTTGGAACGAGCTCGACGAGCTCGTTCCAAAGAGGGGTCATAACCTTTGTTTTTGAGACAAAAAATGAAAAAAATAATGAAAATTAACTGGCGATTTTTGTGAATAGCGCTGGCCGGTTTTGGACGTTAAGTTGGTGAGAGGGTTAAGTGGAACACCATGGCTTTGTAATTTTGAACCAGAGGCGACGGCGGAAACTCCATGAAAGTTGAGGATCACGAATTTCAAAATAATAATAATAAAATAATAATAATAATTTTATAGCTTGAAATCGGCATAATTATGTAATTATGGTGCTCTGTGGATGTTCAAAATTACAAAATGATTGTAAATCTCTTTTGAGTCGGTCTGGTCAGGCTGAAGCAGGAGCAACACTCAACAACCAATGCTGACATCTGTTCTGGGGGCGGTGTGGGCGATGAACAGAGTTTATGTTGCACGTCGATATTACTATCCCGAATCCACGCGGATGTGACTGCAGGTGTGTCTTTGCAGCTGTTCTGGAATAGGTGTTGTTGGGAGTGTGCGCGAGTGTAGTGTGATTTTGCAGTGTTATTCTTAGGAATGGGTGAGTGCAGGGTCAAGCCACGAACAACAACCAGCACACATGCCCGAGTGTGTTTGGGTTAAACAGAGATTATGCAGCTAATAATAAAAAAATAATAATATTTTTATAGTATTAACACCTTGCATGATGCTGGCGTATATTGCTTCCCAGGGATTTCTATTGCCACTGAAAGGAGTATAATTTGATAATATTTAATCCCCCCTCCCCACCCGCACCCCCCTGTAAATGGCATCGATCTTTTCAGCAGCCATGACTAGATTTGATGAAAAATAGCTGGAAAATACTCAGCGGGTTAAGGGTTAAATACGCACATGGTGTTCCGTGGCTGTACAAAATTTAAAATGTCTTACGGAAAAGGCTTTGATACCTCACTTGTATCAATGATTCTAGGGAATCCTTTTCTTTTAGACGGGTTGGAAGAGAATCCCAAAGCTTTGGCTCGGCAGCGGCAAATGCCCTATGTCAGAAACCGGGCTTTGTCGTTGCCGGGGGAAATAGATTCACGCCGCGTATTCAGCCAAAACTCAAGGGGTGTCGCCTGAACCCCTGCGTGAACGTATGTCTCACCGCAACGAACCCGCCCGTTTTCGTTTTTGTTGGACTGGTTCTTATCCTGAAGGGGTCAGTGACTTTTCCTCGAAAAGCATAAATCATTAGGGGTTGACTGAAAACATCAATTCTAATGCATATATATAAAAATAAATATGGTAATTTGTGACTTACATGGAATCCAAATGAATAAGAAAAACAAAACGTTTGTCACACCCCACCCACACACTATTTGAGTCACTTGCGAGCCTGCATTCTCTGTTTTCGCTGGTTTTCCTTCCTTCTCGCTGGTGTTTGGACTTTGGTCGCTTTTTCACTTCACTCCTTCACTGCCGTCGCACGGCCACTAACGTATTGTCACTTTACCGGACGCCTATGCTCTAACATGTGACGGCTTGTTACGCTATACCACTGTCGTCATACGGCCACTAACGCATTGTTACTTGTCTATATCGACTTCCATCTAACGAGTGACGGAATGTCACTCTAACACTGACGTCGTACGGCCACTAGCTTATTGCCACTTTACTGGACGCTTTTCACTCAAGCAGTCGCCACCAATGGGGTTAAACGCTCCACTTCCATTTATCTCAGAATAATGTTCATACGGGCAAAGCCTACTCCGCCAACGTATGGCTTGCCTTCTCCAACAGATAATGCCGTTTACCTAAATGCAAATAGCTCCCTGGGCTCGAACTTCGTGTTTCTGATCTTATTCTCAATATGGCCACCGACTTGGCCCGCGACTGCCCCTATTCTAAATATGAGCTCTGTGGCTCCCCTACACTACAACGCGCCTTTACTCCCACACCGATGCGACACCTCCTCTAACCTATAGCATGGGACATCTCCAGCTCCCACGATACACAGCCTTACCCGCCTTTTCGAGAAATCCCCCGATTTTTATTTTTATAGCCAGAACATTAATTCTCATTTTAATTGATTCTCTTGAACTTGGCCGCTTAGATCTATCTTAATTTAATTTGCTTTCAAGTTCCTTTGAAAGTCTCGCATTTTGCATATCCTGACATTGGGTGACAGGCTAGACGCGTATTATGGGTGTGTGGCCAGAACCTCTGCGATGTACTGTTTTTACAATTACCTATTAACTGGCCATAATTATACAGATGGGATAATGACTGCAGGAGACGACTGGTGACTGGTCTCATTCTTTTTCTTACCAGACCGCCCATTATGGCGTTAAAAAGAAATGCGGCAATGGACATGAAATTTTAAGCTTAATTAGCAGCGCTTGAATTATTGCTGGTCTGTTTAAGTGACAAATCAGTTTTCGGGGTCCGTGATATACCTATCTTTACGCTTTACATTTAGTCCGAGTGAGAAAGATTATCAAAGATATATACACTTTTAAACAACAAAATCGAAAATTCAATCTATCACCGTGATACCCTATCGCAGGGGAACTAAATTTAGATGAGGGCTGAATCAGGTTAAATTTATATCATGACCGGAGAGGTCTTTGTGTCTTGTGACTGATAAGTAAATGAGACAAGTATGTTTGTGCAGATCCTTTGATGCATTTAAAGAAGATAAGAAGAAAAAAAATGAATTGAATTCTCTGCTGATACTCAGCCCGTGCAGGTCTAAAAGAACCGGTGTAATGTGTTAGTACTTTCTAGACCGGTTGATGAGTCTAGGGTTTAATATATTCCCTGGTTTTCTAGGAACCGGGAACGGGAATGACATTACTCTCAGAATCGGGAACCGGGAAATTTCCCGGGTAATATCAAGCAAATTTACGAGGGTAACATGACGCATTTATTTTAATTATAATGAGCATATTTCCTTGGCAATCTCCCATCTCCAAACGGAAAAGTTCTTTTCCTAAGATAAGTATGAAAACCCAAACCCGCTTCAATCTCGTCTTTATTTTCAAAAAATCACTCGCATTATCACCTCTGCTTTCTCCAACATCAACACCCTCTTCTCTGCCGTCACGAGTCTCCTCTGACGGCTGTGAATAGGATGTTGAAGTTGGAAGAGGTAGTGAATAGTGATACTAGTGATTCTGAAAATGAAGACGAGTTTGAACTTGAAGCGGGTGAAGAAGATCTTGCTGTTGAAAGGGAGGGATGGGGTGGGTCCTCCAGAACTGGTTGAGAGTTACAGTGTTTTGTTGAGAATGATTCGTCAGGAATGAGGTCTGTAAAACATTCAGGCGTGGAAGGGATGACGAAATCCTACAAAGTTTCAATTCAGAAAACTTCAGTTGAGTACACAAACAGTGCCACGCTCCATTCCCGGTTCCGTGCTGTAGATTTCCCAGGTATCGGTGTCGGTTTTCGGAATCGGGAACCCGGGAATTCCCGTTCCCGGGATTACACCCTTGTGATGACACGTGCTGTACAAATTGGGATGTGCTGTAGCTTTTAAAGACTGAAATATTTGGAACCTGTCAAAACAAGAGTCAAGGCGACTTGTGTAACAAAGGCGTGAACAAGCAGCTCTGATGTTTTGGTGTCAATGAAAGGTCGAATTTTCCTTATATTACGTAAAATAATAATAAAAAAAAAGAACTCCGACAAACGTGCTCAACATGTTTGGATGAGCATGCCGTGATGGTGTCACCGCCCCGTCTGTTTCTTCTACTTCAATCATCTTCCAACCCAGGGCTTATATTTCATCTAAATATGGATTAATCCATTTGGATTCTTGCGAAAATGGTTGCAAGAATCCATATCTACTACACTCTAAAATCGGTTGGGTTAAAAATCAACCCAAATCGACTGGGTTGAGTGAATATGAACCCAAATTGGGTTCATATTCACTCAACCCAGTCAATTTGGGTTGATTTTTAACCCAACCGATTTAGAGTGTATGAGTGTCCCAGGATCCTATGCGGCCACCATGGTTGAACCCCTGTTGTATACTGAAAACACATATTAACCCTTTTACACAACTCAGCTTTTTAATTTTTAAAACATAACCTCAATTTGATCATTTTTAAAAAAAATAAACAATATTTTCCAATAAAACCTTACAAATATTGATGTCATTGGAACTAGCTCATTGAGTTGGTTCCAATGACAGTCATATTTGAACAATTTTATTGACAAAGTGTCAGGATAATTTAATGGATTCTCGCTGGTCTTGTAGCGCTAATGAATTCTCGGATTCTTGTCGAAATATAAGCCCTGCAACCAAGCCTGAATATAAGCAGACTGTCATCTGCAAAATGAGGTCCCCAGCAGGGTAGCATCACAAAATTTACACTCTGTGAACCTCAGTCTGAATCAAGGTCTCAAGCTAAAACAGAAAGATGTACCTAGAGGGTAAATGGCCCACTGTATGGGATAGCATCAGCAAGTTCACCCTCTGGAGACCTCATTTTGCAAATAACAGGTTGCTTATATTCAGGCTTGCCTGCAACCCGAAGTTGCAGTAGAACTTACTAGAAGAGACAGACGGAAGCAACCAAATGTGGGATTCTTTGGCCATGTGCAACTGAATCTTTTGGGATTTGCAGATAATACATTGCAGGAATGACTGTACATCAACACGTTCGTCCATTGTTTTAACTCCTAGTGTGTGTGTGACCTCGAAACTTGTCGGATGGTGCAAAAAAGTGGATGGACACACGTCCGTCCCTTGTTTCCCCGCCCCTCCTCTCTGGTTCTGTCGCCCCTACATTAATGGAACGGATAGTAACTGTATTATTTGTCACGATGCGCACACTGTAGATATAGTGAACAGAAAAAAAGGTTACAGGACACCAAACCCCGTGGGAACCCCCGGGAGGTGAAGCAGTGCTTGTTTACTGTGATAGACAAGCCCTGTTTTCAATGGTGAAAATAGGCACCAATCCTTGGGATGGAAGTCCTCTAAAATGGGCAACATGAGTAACTTGACTTTATCTCCATGTTGTGGTCACGATTAGCCATTGTGCAGAAGTATGTAACCTTAAACACCAATAAATGAATAAGTAAATAAATATAGGACACCAAAAGATGGTGAAACCGCCGATTTCTTATTTTTTTAAATGTGTTTAAACTGGGAACAATTATTATAGTCAAACGTTCTAACCGATTGTGAAAAAAAGTGTAAAAAGTGCGTTTCTGTACTTTTTTTTACCACACTACAGGAAAATGCCCGAAGTTTGTGAAATGATGCGCACATCGATGATACAGCTTCGTTAACATTTCAAAATTTCAATTTTTATATGAAATTCCCTTACCCCAAGTGTCAGTTCACTGGCAACTACAGAAAATTAAGGGGAGCTAACTTTACTGTAAATCTCTTCCAACGACGAAAATTGTCAGCTACGACACGCCACCACTTGTATGATCAACTGTGTGTGTGTGTGACATTTAGTACAAGTATCACATCCAGTAGAGCTGATACAGTCAACCAATTAATCGATTAACCAATGATCAACGTCTTGATCGATCAAAAAAGTAATTGATCGGTTAATCGTTACTTTTGAACTACAGTATTATATGGGTTAACAAAAGAACAAACTTATTCCAAAACAGACAAACATTGTCACACTGACTCAAATCAATTATATGAGACAGAGTAAAGCATGCCAGTTACGTGCTGACATACTTGTTCACTTGCATGATCATTATACTGTATCAGTAGCTGGAAATAGTCATTCTTAACCCTTCACCAAATGCGGGTACCAGACGATACTTGCACAAGAAATTCTTGAATTACTAAAGATTTTCAATTTTTGTCTCAAAAACATAGCTTATGACCCCTCATTGGAACGATCTCAACAAGCTCGTTCCAGTGCGGGGTCATAAGCTATGTTGAGACAAAAATTAAAACATAATAAAATTGTATATGCTGCTGGCCGAATTTTCCTTTACGTTGGGTAAAGGGTTAATGCTATAAATCACCAACGGTACTGCAGTTATTCAGCTACCTATTAGGGCAAGTGATTAATCGGTTAACAAAGGTTAATCCATGTGATTAATCGATCAAGAAAACCCTTTAACCGTTTCAGCTCTAACATCCAGTCTTGTACAGTACGGTCGCCAGTGGCTGATTACTTTCCACGGGTGGGCAATATTTCCACAGACGCAATAATATTAGATTCCAAACATTAATTATAGAAAAAATCATCATCAAAAACGCAATTAATGAAGTACCATTTGTATTACTTACGTCAATGCCCACGCGTGTGTTACGACCACGGCAGCTGTACTGTAAGAAAGTACATGGTTAATAGCAAGCGCGAAGCGTTATCTTTAACACCGATCCGATGGAATTTAGAGCTGTATGTTTTTAAATTTCTTGTTCGGTTTCGGTTTTGGTTTTTCAGGTGGAGAAAAACCTCGGTTCGGTTCAGTTTTCGGTTTGTTCATGAGGCCAAGTAAAATTCAATAAAACTCATTCTTATGTCCGGAGTCATAACTGAATGGTAGTGAAATTAATTGAGTGAAACTCAATGAATGCCCGAAATAAGCTATAATACATGAAGAACCAGGAAGGCCAATATAATAATTACCTAAATATACAGAACTTTTATTATGCTTGGCCATTTTTCGAGGTCTGACACCTACACGCAACTTGAGGAAAGCTGCAAACACAACAAAACTGAAATGTCGGAAATTCACAGAATGTAGCCTTCCCAGAGTAGTGAGAGTACCCAGACACTGCCATTGGCAGTGTCTGGGTACTCTGACTACTCTGGGATGGCTACATTCTGTGAATATCTGCAGCAAGAGAGTATTTAATAAAAAACGAAAAACCTTAGATTACGGGATGTAGACGGTTTCGGTTTTAAAAAAAAAAATAAAAACCTCGGTTCGGTTTCGGTTAACCTACAGCTCTAATGGAATTGGGGTGGGGGGGGGGGGGTATCACCATGTAAGCCTTGATTAGCGACGCCCACAACCCTACCGTTAGTTTAATGGAGGAAGCTCCAGACATATCTTTTGGTATGGTATTCCAGATCCACTTGGTTTAGATGTTGGTCATTGTGGTAGTTGGAAGTACGTCTGAAGAAAAAACGTCCTTAACCGGTCGATCGATCTCGTGAGTTCAGTTTTACGTAACTCCTATGGGAACATTGGAAGTTTGTTTGTTTCAGGGTGGGAGGGTGTTGGGTGGGTTCTCCTCCCAGCAAAAAGTGGATTGTGATTTCAAGTGGCGCAACTTTCACATGAAGATCTGTCTGAAGGTTTGAAGCACAGCACGGATCCATGTTGGCTTAGTGGGCTAGTGGGGTTGCTGTATACAATAATAGAAATTTGTTATCACTTTATAAATCTGTACAGTAGTACTACATTCTGGATAACTGGTTAACCCTTTACCTAACACGAAAAGCAGGCGATACTTTTAAACAAAATTCTTGAATAACTAATTTTTTTAATTTTTTTTTTGTCTCAAAAACATAGGTTATGACCCCTCGACGAGCTCGTTCCAAAGAGGGGTCATAACCTATGTTTTTGAGACAAAAAATGAAAAAAAATAATGAAAATTAATTGGCGCCTTTTGTGAATAGCGCTGGCCGTTTTTGACCGTTACGTTGGGTAAAGGGTTAATGCTTCAGCTCTAAAGATATTTCACTAGCTGTTACGTTGCGCCTTTGGTAGGAATGACGGGTCTCCTACCAATGGCGCCTATGGTCGCCATGCTGTATAAGCCAACCACTGGATTTTTGTGTTAAAATAAAAAGTTATGAGGTGTGTGTGTGAGGGTAGGTGTGTGTGGATGGGTGTGTGTGGTGGATGGGGCAAATGGTTGTTAGGGAGCAAAATGCCGCTTACGCCCCCCCCCCCCCCCCCCCCGTAGCGCCGCCACTGATGAGGAGGTCGAGTCGCTGTATTCCCCTGCTTAATTTCTATCTTGTTAACTATCAGAAGAGGCATTGTTCGACTGGAAATTGTTTCATCTGAGTTCGTTTAGATAAATTTATACTTTTTCTTTGGAATCGAAACATGTTAACGTTCAGGGTTCTCGGGGTTAATACATTGTTGGGTGGTGGGGCATCAACTGGAAGCACAACCATCACCCCGAGACTACCGTCTGAACCTCCGGTGCGATAGTATGTCTCACAATCTTATGTCAGCCATCCGCGTTTGGGTTAGACCTAGTCCATGCTCTGTAGGTGTCAGTGACTTTAACCCTTTACCTAACATGAAAAGCAGACGACACTTGTAAAGAAAATTCTTAAATAACTAATTTTTTTTCATTTCATTTTTTGTCTCAAAAACATAGGTTATGACCCCTAATTGGAACGAGCTCGACGAGCTCGTTCCAATGAGGTGTCATAACCTATGTTTTTGAGACAAAAAATAATGAAAATTAATTTGCGATTTTTGAGAATAGCGCTGACCGGTTTTTCCGTTACGTTGGGTAAAGGGTTAAGTATTGAGAGGGTGCATTATCACCAAAACAATGTATTTACATGCATATAAAAAATGATATGATTGATTATTCCTCACAATTATTTCCAGAGTATACTACAACACCCTCTTGAGGAAAGTCATTATATCAACAGTTCATAAGTTTTCGGGCCCACGTCGTCTCGTCGTAGCAACTGGCGTCTTCTTGACTAACGTTGCATATTTCTGTCTCGTGTCTCACAGTTCAAATGCGTCCAGCACTGACACGCTTCTCAATGGGGTTAATACCGCCGTCGTCTCCGTCTTTCTCACATTAATAAAGAACGCTTCATATTTCACTTGGATTGTCTTGTACTGGATCATCTTTTCTATACCTCACGCTGTGTGGTTTGTAACACACTGTGGGAGCGTGGGGACGTGTAGAGGAAATTCGGGCCCTAGGGTTAATTCTGTGACGGCCCCCTTTCGAAAGTGTCGGGATGCTGTTGCAGATACCGATGTTCTTGAAGTGAAGAATTCTTGAAATGATAACACCGGGTCTGGTGCATATGTATATATATAGCAGTATTCCAATGCAACGGGCAATTTATCTTGCTGATTCTCGCTCGAGGATCGGGGGAGTGGGGGGGGGGGGGGCACCCTTTTCCCGGCCCTGCGTGGGGCCTAGTGGTTAAAGGCATTGGACTTTCAACCAAAGGATCGACGATTCGATCCTGACCAGCGGTATCTGCGCTTTGACGGCTGTGTTCCTGGACAAGACACTTACTCCCGATTGCTCACGCGCGTGTGTTTGGGGGGGGGGGGGGGGGGGTGAGCAGGATTTATTTATTTATTGGGGTTTAAGGTCACATACTTATGCACAATGGCTAATCGTGACCGTGACAGTTTTACGGAAGCTGGAGTACCCGGAGGGAACCACAGAGCATCGACGAGCAACTGTCAGCTCCTCAACATTCTAACTCCGTTCAAGCTCCGCTCAAGCAGGGTTACAGCGGTTGAAGACATGTACACCATCGACGTGCAGTACTTTTTAGTACGCCTTAGTACATGGCGTCATCGTGCCCCATGTAGGCACCGGGATAAAGTACCTTTCCCAAGGACACAACGCGGGTCGCCCCGGACGGGGGTCAAACTCGAGACCTCTAGCATAGAAGTCCAACAGTCTACCACTGAGCCACCGCGCTCCCAGGTTGAGGGGGGGGGGGGGGGCACGGTGGCGTTAGGTACTAAGGCGCACTGCACGTCGATGGTGCACTTGTCTTTCTCCGCTGCTAACTCTGCTTGTGCTAATTTAGTAAGATAGAGTCTCTGACAGTTGCTCCTCGTCACTGCTTGGTGGTGATTCTCCGCGGGCACTCAGGCTTTCTACCCCCCCCCCCCCACCCCCCACCCCCACCGTAAAACTGACCGACGTGATGTGACGATGACTGTTGAAAGTGTTGTTAAACCTCGATAAACAAAGAAACAACAAACACACAACAAACACGTAGATAGAAAACAACTGTGTCTGAATTGAAGGGTCTGTGCAGAAGAAAACAAAACAAATACAGTTGCGTCAATTCAGGTCGTATGGGTTGGAACGGCTTCCTGTGTTGTGAGCATGTTTCACTGTATTTTCACAGAAAATGGTATCACTTGGACAGGTTTATTATCGAGATCGTGACAAACGGGACATTCGAGGCAGTGCGTTGTTTATTATGAAACAAGATGTAATTCATTTTCTTACAAGTGCAGATTGGCACACTGACCCAAAGCAGCTCTGTACAGTTTTAATCAGAACTTCACAAGACAATTTGCAGTGCAATTTTTAAGCGCAAGTTCTGCCAAGGAATTAGGAGTAGTGCTGTCGGTGCCTTTTCAGGCGCATATGTTGTGAAATCAACGTCTTGTTAACCTTTTACCCAAAGCATACGATATCAAAATTTATTATTTTAAATATAATTTTTTCAAATTTTTCAAAAAATTTCAACAAAACCATATCAAGTGACCCCTCGTTGGAACGAGCTCGTTCCAACGAGGGGGCACATGATATGGTTTTGTTGAAATTTTTGGAAACAATATTTTTTCAACTGCCGAATTTGCATATTACATGGGCGGATGCGGGCGATTCTTTGAGTAAACGGATAAAAACAAAATAAATAAATAGTCAAATAAATAAATCAGGTGGGAATCATAGGAGATGCGCTCACCATGTCGCGATTGGTGGATAGGTTTTAACCCTTTAACTTAAGCAAAGCGAATTGCAGACGACACATGCCAAAAAACTCTTGAATAACTAAACGAAAAGTAGACAACACTTGCGAGAAAAATCCTTGAATAACTAATAATTTTAATTTTTGCCGCAAATACATAGTCTTTGCCCCCCCCCCCCCCCCATAGGAACGAGCTCTGTGAGCCCGTTCCAATGGAGATGTCATAAGCTATGTTTTTGAATCAAAATATTTAAAAATAATAGTTTTTGAACTGCCGATATGTAAAGTAAAGGTTTAAAATGGTTAGAAAGATTGAAGGCTTTCTCTGTTCGAGATGTTCGAGAGGTAACTAGTTTTTGGCTTCGGAATGTCCGTGGATACTATTGGGCGGGCTTGGGATAATTTAACTGGATATTATTTTTTCGCTATTCCTTTTGTCTGCTTCCTTCCAACTCCTGTCGGATCCGCCGGTGTATCCGGCTAATGGCTCGACTCAACTGTTGGGTATGTATGGAAGGTTGCGTAATTATTACATAATAATTCAAAACAAAATTAGACCAGTCAGTGAGAACTGTGTCAGTGACGCAGCATCACTCAGTCTGCCGAGCTCAGACAGTCAAATGATGAACTTTGACATTCCTTCTCTATCATTATCTGAAAGACACTGATGGAATTTATCTTGTTTGTGCCTTGGGATTTGGGTTTAAACTTAGTTTGAATATGATGGAAGGAAGAACCCTTTTCTTTTTGAAGCCGTTGTATCACAAATGAAGGTCACGGTGACCTTAAACTTGAAATTGGTTTCCATTCAATAACCGAAGATGTCTTTGACCAATTTCAGCCACACTATGCTTGGTACGGCGTGGAGCTAAATACAAAAATACCATTGGTTCTAGCAATTAATTTTTCGAATCAATTAGGGGGTGGGAGGTGGACTTTTTATTTATTTTTTTTGACTGGTTGAGTGCTTGAAACCCATGTGATATGAGTATACCAGAACTTACAGGTTTTATATTCTGTAGATGTGGTCCACATTATCTTTATTTCATCTGCATGGATTTGCCTTGCTGCAGTACAGCCGCCATGGACTGGTTGTAGCCCACACGCGGGCATTGATGCCCACGCATGCGTTTACCAGGTAACACAAATCATAATCAGCAAAATCTTAATTACAACCCGGTGCTTCATTAATTAAACTTTTGATGATTATTCCTACAATTACACACCCATATCGAGGAAGTAGGGGCTATATTGTCGACTCCCTGTCCGTCAGTCTGTCCCGTCCCGTCCGTCCGTCCGTCCAGACATTCTTATGTAAGCAACTACTTCTACATTTTTTAACGATTTTGATCAAACTCCTCAAACTTATGACCAGCAAATGAACATGCGCATATTCTAAAAATTTTCATATGCGACAATTCTAACCAGGTTATTTCCCCTGAACTTAGATTTATTATGGATTTTCAAATGAGATTCTTGTGTGCGCAACTCCTTCTACATTATTCAACCGATTTCGATGAAACTTCGTGAACATGACGTCTAATGAGTGAGCACACGCATACTTCCAAATTTTCAATCTGTGATGATTTTCACCAGGTTATCTCCCCTTCAGATTAGAAGATATAATATAGATTTGTGTATGAGATTTTTGAGCATGCAATTACTCCTACATTTTATAACCGATTTTGATCAAATGTCTCAAATTGAGACATTTGATCAAAATCGGTTATAAAATCTCAAACATTATGACTAGCAGGTGACCATGCGCATATTCTAAATATTTCTTCTGCGACAATTTTAACCAGGTTATCTTCCCTGAAAATAGATTTATTATGAATTTTCAAGTGAGATTCTTGTGTGTGCAACTCCTACATTATTGAACCGATTTTAACGAAAATTCTTAAACATGGCCACTAATGAGCGAACATGCGCATATTTCCAAATCTGCCATCTGTGGTGATTTTTACCAAGTTATCTCCCATTCAACATTTAATATAGATTTGTATATGAGATTTTTATTTGTGCAACTCTTCCTTCATTAATGAACTAATTTTGATCAGACGTCTCAGACATTATGACCAAGAAGTGGTCATGTGCATATTCCAAAATTTTTGCTCTGCAACAATTTTAACCAGGTTAATCTCCCATGAACTCAGAGTCATTATGGATTTTTAAATGTGATTCTTGTGTGCGCAACTCTTACATTATTGAACCGATTTCGATGAAACTTCTTAAACATGGCCACCAATGAGTGAACATGCACATATTTCCAAATTTTCCATCTTTGATGATTTTTAAGAGGTTATCTCCCTTTAAACTTAGAAAATTTAATATAGATTTATACATGAGATTTTTGTGTGTGGAACATCTCCTTCATTAATGAACCAATTTTGATCAAACTTCTCAAACATTATGACTAAGAAGTTGGCATACGCAAAATATTCCAAAATTTTTGATATGCGACAATTTTAACCAGGTTACGGTACCTCCCATGAACTTAGATTTATTATTGTTTTTTCAAGCTCAACATTCAGAGGTGCATTCTAATAAGCCGGAAGTCAGGGTATTAATCGCCTTCATTGGTAGTTCTAGTTAGTGTTTGGAATCTAATATTATTGCGTCCGTTGAAATATTGCCCACCCGTGCAAAGTGACCAGTCCACGGGGGTCGTACTGTACTATTTATGGGAGAGTGCTTGTGGCACTCTCCCATAAATGGTAACAAGATAAATTTGGGTAACTTTAAAAAATTGATTACTCTACCAGTTAATAAAGAAATGCCAAATACATTTGTATTCACTTACATTTATGTACATTTAAAAAAAATAGTGTCCAGTACTGTCCACATATATTGGCGTTGTATTAAACCTTTACCTAACGTAACGGCCAAAACCGGCCAGCGCTATTCTCAAAAATCGCCAATTAATTTTCATTATTTTTTTCATTTTTTGTCTCAAATACATAGGTTATGACCCCTCGTTGGAACGAGCTCGTCGAGCTCGTTCCAACGAGGGGTCATAACCCATGTTTTTGAAACAAAAAATGAAAAAAATTAGTAATTCAAGAATTATTTTTGCAAGTGTCGTCTGCTTTTCAGGTTAGGTAAAGGGTTAACATGTGCGAATAAATATATCATCAATCGAAAATAGTAAAATGTTAATATCTCTCAATTTCATACTAACTGTGGAAGACACTGAAAGCCCCCCAAAAAACCCGTTCAACGAGGGTATTTAATTTCAGTGAAGGATTGATTGCCTGAGAACCCAAACCGTTTTATTCTTTGCCTAACTTGAGATAAAAGCATATTACGGAAGCGGATTCGGGACATGGTAAGAGAAACAAACAAATTCAGAATTTTGACTTTAGAACTCAGAATTCTGATTTTGGAACTCAGAATTCTGATTTTGGAACTCAAAATTATGAGTTTTTAATCTCAGAATCCTGACTTTGGAACTCAGAATTCTGTTACAAAGTCAGAATTCTGAGTTCTAAAGTCAGAATTCCGAGCTCTAAGGTTAGAATTCTGAGTTCCAAAGTCAGAATTCCGAGTTCCAAAGTCAGAATTCCGAGTTCTAAAATCAGAATTATGAGATTATAAACTCAGAATTCTGAGTTGTAAAGTCAGAATTCTGAGTTTATTTTTTTTCTGGCCATGTCCCGAATACATTTCCGTAACATATACCTAGCAGAAGGAATATGGGTTTTTCACTTCCAAACATTTAAATTTCTTGTTACTTTTTAAAGCTCAGTTTTGAAGTTTTATTTATTTTGCTGCACAATTTATTACTAACTTTTTTGATACCATGTTGAACACTACATTTTTGGTCTATCATGATTGTGTTACTTTGTGGTAATTCACATGGAAGTTATTTTTTGGCCACTTCAAGTGTAAATTTGCGATACCGTGGCCCTCAGACAGGAGAAAATATCGTCCCCTTCTGTCAGTCGATAATACTGAACTTTATCTTGTTGTTAACTCTTTTGGTTGTATCCGTACAGGTAAAAGTAGTGACTAAGACAGATCTTGGTTTCTTTTTTTCTCTTTTCTTTTTTTCTTTTGATGTTTCGTTTAATGTTCTCGTTTCGGTGATAATCCTTTTTTGATCATATGATACGACATTCATCGATTTCGCGGAGGTCTCGTCGTTCTAGTATTACCGAGACGTTGTTCCGTGAGTAAACAGACGACTTCTCTTTAAAAACACGATAGGTAGAGGTTGCACGATAATGAAATACGAAGATACACTTCGTCTAAAGGATCCACCCATATCATGTTTGATACATGTGCTAGAGCAGTCAAGGAGGCAATGTTTGTAGAATACACGAATAGTCAAACTTGTCAGTAGTGTCGAACCATCGGGACCAGTGGCTTAGAGGATGAGGGGCGGGGGTATAATCTAGGGCTGAAACGGTTGGCTTATTTTCACAACCGACTAACCGAGAGCTATAACCGGTTAATATCCGGTTATCCGTAGCTATTATTTCACCGAATCTCGGATCAAAACTATAGGAATTGGAAAGCAGTATTCTCGGAAACTATTCCGTAGTATGTATACAAACGAACGTTGTCGAGTACTCGACAACGTTCGTTTGTATGCATACTACGGAATAGTTTCTGCATTTACTCAGTACGCACGAAAATTGCCGATCATTAACGATGTCTTGAAGCCAAAGTCGATTATTTCTCAATATATACAACGCGGCTTCGAGGTGCATCTATCCCAAAGGAGAAGCGGCAGATTTATTATGTTTTAAACGTGAAATGGCGATCACTATCGATATTTCGGATAACCGGTTGACGTTTTTTTCAAATCGGTTAGGTAGGTAACCGGTTTCAAACCGGTTATCCGGTTAACCATTTCAGTACTAGACTATAATCCAAAATTCTACATTCTACATGGAGCAGCATTTCATGTAATCAAAGATAACATACACCATTTAGTATATAACTTGACATTCTACTCAGACGCCAGAATTTTCCCGACAAGGGTGATGGGGGGGGGGGGGATGCACCCACCCCCCCACCCCCGACGCGGTGGCAAGGGTATTCCCCGACTGGCACACAATAAAGGAGGCAGCTTCCCTGACGTTAACCCTCCCCGATGGGGTCCCAACCCCCGGCGCTAGCCCTCATTTTACTGAGCCTCAAATTCAGGTAGAAACTTTGAGAAGTGGAACAGCGCGGTTACAAGTCCTGCTTTGCTGTTTTACTGTTAAAATGAGACTCGAAACCAACGCCGGTGGTGGATGTCCACTAAAGTGGGCAGCATAGGTATAAACGATTGGCTAAACTTGACTTTATACTGAAGTTCATATCTATGTTGCGGTCATGATGTAGCCAAAGATGCTGAAAGTGACCATAAACAAGCCTGAAAATAAGCAATCTGACATTTGGTGAATGAGGCCCCCAGAGGGTGAATTTGCTGATGCTATCCCATACAATGGACCAATTTATCCTCTGGGTACCTCTTTCTGTTTTGGCTTGAGACCATGATTCAGATTGAGGTTCACAGAGGGTAAATTTGCTGTGCAGGGTAGCATCACCAAATTCACCCTCTGGGGACCTCATTTTGCAGATGACAGTTTGCTTATTTTCTGGCTTGGCCATAAACACCAATAAATGAATAAATAAACTTTAGCCTCAAAACGTTCTGAGATAGCACCATTTGGGGAATATGTTTTTCACAACTTGTTCCGGTGGAGCACCCCACCACCCATGCCAACTCACCCCACCCCATCAATGACAAGGGGGACTCCTCATCCCATAGCGCTCTCTAGCTCAGCCCTTTGTTGCCTTCTTAACAGATCTAATGAACTGGCTTTGTTGCCAGATATATGGGGCAACTTCAGCCATAGATGATTTTAACTGCTAGCACACTGATAGTGCAACAAACTTTTCCCCAGACACTATGTTTTTCTCTCGTTTAACTATGAATTCAACCAATTATATCTTACTTGACAGAGCTCACTGAACTCTGTCAAGCAAAGTATATTTGGTTAAATATCAAACTGCATTATGGGAAATGTTGCTGCTGAAACCTTTGACATCAGAGTGCAGAGGGTTAATTTGATTCCATCTATAATTTTATACTAATGCCACAGCAGACTGTCTGGAATCGAATTCAGTGATATTTGCACCACATTTCATTGGAGTTTCTAACTGGAGCCAATATTTCGTACTACGAGTGCAGCAAGAGCCATTTTCAATGCTAAAGCATTGCAGATGGCGATTTGTTGCAGGCAAGAGACAATTTCCAAAGCTCAAAGGTCCTATATTTCGAACACAAAGGAAAAAAGATTCATTCGGATATGTTCTTAAAATTCACAAGTAGCAGTTGGAAAATTGTCACTCAAGAGTTTAGAGGGAGGGGGTGGGTTCTGGATGCAAATGGTTTTATTAAAAGCCGGATGTTCGCCGTTCTAAAATTCAGAATTTAGTTGGAAATTCAGAGGGGTCACACACCCCCAGTCAAGACCCCTATACCGTGTATATGCCGGCGTTACACGCTAAAAACTAAAGTGTTAAAAACTCCACTTGAAGTGCTGTATTTAACACTTACCAAGTGCTGAACTAGCACTTTGTTCAAGTGTAGATATCCCAGAACTTGACAGGTGTTGACAATAATACCACTTGAGAAGTGTAATGTCGCGACACTTAAAAGGAAACAACGCAGATGACGCGGATCAGGCTCGAACTCTCGAGCCTGATCCGCGTCATCTGAGTTGTGTCCTTTTAATTATGTACCCACCAAGCGCAAATCAAATTATGGACGATTCTGGAAGAACCACCAATGCTAGACACGACGATTCTGGAAGAACCACCAATGCTAGACACATGGGAAGTGCCATCCATTCAAGTTTCAGAGATGTCTGACGATTGTAATGTCTAAGTGCTTAAAGCATTGCACTTTGAGTGTTAAAATCAAACACTAAAAGTTAGAATGGGTTTAACACCTTGAAAGTGTCAGTTTTAACACTTTAGTTTTTAGCGTGTATGCAAAGATGATTCGAATATCCGAATCAAGAAGGTTATGCCTAAAATATTGCTAGCTTTACTGAAATATAGTCTTGACAAACTGATCAATCAATGTTGAGAAAGCTCGTTATTTCACAGCAGAAGATTGGTGTTATCTGAACTTGTAGCCACATAATTACACGATTGCTTGAGTTTTCATTTCTGAAAAAATATTGAGAAATCAAGACCGAGTCGAAAAAAGAATCTAAAACAGCATCTGAGATGTTTTCATTGCTTCACACATTTTATGTTTTAACTCTTTACCCAACGTAACGGCCAAAACCGGCCAGCGCTATTCTCAAAAATCGCATATCAATTTTCAAAATATTTTTATTTTTTGTCTCAAAAACATAGGTTATGACCCCTCGTTGGAACGAGCTCGTCGAGCTCGTTCCAACGAGGGGTCATAACCTATGTTTTTGAGACAAAAAATGAAAAAAATTAGTTATTCTAGAATTTTTTTTGCAAGTGTCGTCTGCTTTTCATGTTAGGTAAAGGGTTAACATGTGAAATTCTACAGTGTTGTCAGGAGGTGATCACTATGTGTATTTCGACCAGGAGCCAATACTATATTTATTTATTTATTTATTTATTCATGTTCAAGGTCACATATTTATGCACAATGGCTAATAATGACCGTGACAGTTTTACGGGTGGAGGAAGCCGGAGTACCCAGAGAGAACCACCGAGCAACGGCGCGCAGCTGCCAGCTCCCCAACATCGTAACTGCAGCACAGGCAGGGTTAGATTGGTTGAAGACATGCGTACCATCGACGTGCAGTACGCCTTAGTACACGGCGTCATCGTGCCCCCACACGGGCAATGGAGATGAAGTGTCTTGCCCAAGGACACAACGCGGTTGCCGCAGGTGGGATTCGCACAGGCAGGGTTAGATTGGTTGAAGACATGCGTACCATCGACGTGCAGTACGCCTTAGTACACGGCGTCATCGTGCCCCCACACGGGCAATGGAGATGAAGTGTCTTGCCCAAGGACACAACGCGGTTGCCGCAGGTGGGGTCCTCTCGGCTTGCAGCCTGCACCTCTACCTACTGAGCCACCGCACTCCCCAGCCAATATTATAAAACTTATACAATTGTATTTTCTAGAATTGTATTTTCTACCTATTAATATAACTGACTAAAATTAATCATTAGCATTTTAAAAGATGCAAATATTTCCCATAATGCAGATGCTTTGAAAATGCTAATGGTTCATTTCAATTCATTTAACCCTTTACCTAACGTAACGACCAAAAACGGCCAGCGCTATTCTCAAAAAGCGCCAATTAATTTTCATTATTTTTTTCATTTTTTGTCTCAAAAACATAGGTTATGACCCCATTTTGGAACGAGCTCGGCGAGCTCGTTCCAACGAGGGGTCATAACCTATGTTTTTGAGACAAAAAATGAAAAAAAATAGTTATTCAAGAATTATTTTTGCAAGTGTCGTCTGCTTTTCAGGTTAGGTAAAGGATTAAAGTCATTACTGGAAAATACAATTCTAGAAAATACAGTTGTAAAAGTTTTAGAGTATTGACATCTGATTGTGAGGTGGTCGCAACCCGTTCGACATTCTTTGGACGCTTTTATCATCACTGCACTTTAACCCTTTACCCAACCCTTTACCCAACGCAGACGATATCAAAATTTATTATTTTTAATAAAAAAAAGTATTGACTTAAAAGAAGACAATTCAGCACTGAAATTAACGTTTATACGAAAAAAGCCCTGATGTTTCAACATGTCAAAAATGGAACCCGAGAGTTTCCACAGTTGTTTTTTATGTAACACATTAACCCCCTTTACCCAGTGCAGACGATATCAAAATTTATTATTTTAAATGTGTTTTTTTAAAATTTTCAACAAAATCATATCATGTGACCCCGCAATGGAACGAGCTCGTTCCAAAGAGGGGTCACATGATATAGTTTTGATGATTTTTTTTAAAATGTGGATAATTTTTTGAAAAATAGTATTTTTTCAACTGCTAAATTTGCATATTACGCGGGCGGAAGTGGCTTATTCGTTGGTTAAAGGGTTAAAAACTTGAGATGTTTGCCTGTCAAAAATGAATCTCAAGCCAATAGTAAAATAACAAAAGGAGGGAACCTAAATTTGATGTGCACACACTGCGCGCAGCACTAATGTTTTAGAAAAAAATGATTTATGTATTTATTAGCTCAACTTGACAACGTGTATGAGCTATTGGGGCGGGTTGTGATCCATCATCCGTCCGTACGTACGTCTGTCCGTCCGTCCACAATTCCTTTAGCACACCCTACAGACCACATCGCTCACCTAATCAGTTCCAAATTTCATACCTGGATTTAGAGCAATGTCTAGATGGGAGCTATCGATTTTTTTTCGAATTTCGTTGATGAGGCCATCTTAGATTTGGCATATAAATTGTCAACAATTCCATTGACACACCCTACAGGCCGCATCTTTTACTTGATCAGTTGTAAATTTCATATGTAGCTTTGGTATGATGTCTAGACTGGAGCTATCGAATTTTTCCGAATTTCGTTGAAACACATGACCGCCAGCAGCCAATTTGGATTTGGCACATAAATTGTCAAGAATTCCATTGGCACACCCTACAGGCCGCATCTCTCTCCCTATTAGTTCCAAATTCCATATGTGGCTTTAGGACAATGTCTAGATGGGAGCTATTGAATTTTTCAGAATTTTGATGAAAAACATAGGCACCAGCGGCCATCTTAGATTTGTCACATATATTGTCAACAATTCCATTGGCACACTCTACAGGCCGCATCTCTCTCCCAATCTTTTTTAAATTTTATATGTAGCTTTGGTGGGATGTCTAGATGGGCGCTATCAAATTTGTCTGAATTTCGTTGAAAAACATGGCTGCCAGCAGCCATCTTTGATTTGTCACGTAAATTGTCAACAAGTCCATTAGCATACCCTACAGGTCACATTTCTCACCCGTTTTTTTTTTTAAATTTCATATGTAGTTTTGGTGTGACGTCTACATGGGAGGTATCAGCTTTTTCTGAATTTCATTGAAAAACATGGCCATCATCAGCCACCTTGGATGTGGCATATAAATTGTCAACAATTCCATTAGTACACCCTACAGGTCGCATCTCTTACCCGATCTTTTTCAAGTTTCATATGTAGCTTTGGTGTGATGGTTTGTTTTTTTGTTGTTGTAGAAACTTGATTGAGTTACATATCATTACTGGAGCTTTCTATTTAGTTCAGTACCTTGTTGGACAAGTTGAGCTGCAGGGTCATCGACACTTTCATTTATTTATTTATTTGGATTTAACGACACTTTCGACAGTAAGGCTCACCTCGTGTCGGACAGTTTTACTGGTGGAGGAAGCCGAAGTACCCGGAAAGAACTACCGAGCAACCGCGAGCAAGAAAAAATGATATGATTTCATCAAATTTCATGTGATATTTCTTGCGATCCCTCCGTATATTACAGCATAGAATGTATGATTTTTTGTGTGATTTCAGTGCGGTCCAATGTTGGTAATTTCGGCCTTGCTGTAAAACATACACAAATCTTAACTGTTGCAGACGCGAAGCCTGGTATCTATATCGTGGAGGGGAAGGGAGGTGGGCAAACATTTTTATATCCAAAACAAATCCCGAAGATTGAAATCTTCATTTGGGGAAAGGTATGGATGTGTCCCTTTCGGGTTAGTATGATCGGGGGATGTATTTTTTTTTGTAAAATGTTGTGAAAAATAATCCACAAATGGTGTTATTAGGAGACACTTGGAGACTGGGTAGAAGGTAAGTTATCACCGAGCGTTGTATGTCATCTTGATTTCATTATAGTTGACGTCCCATGCAGATCATAAAAATCTTGATGTTTGGGGGGGGGGGGGGGGGAGGGATGCCTTCCTCCCCCCATGGCTACGCCACTGAGCTGTTGAGACCAGTGTGAAAACTCCACCACTCATCGATTGGCTAACCGGTTACCTAAAGGTAGCAGCCACGATCGGACAGCGCTGTTCACAAAAATGGTAATGCAAACTTTTTTTCTTCATTTTTCACTATAAAAGCACATAGCCGATGGTGGCCTCATTGGAACGAGCTGTTTGAGCTCATTCCAATGAGGGGTAATAAGCTATGTTTTTGAGGCAAAAATACTGTGTTAAACAATTTATCAGTGAAATGGGACGCAGTGATCAATGCACGGGATGGAAGGTCTGAGATGTTTGACGCGAAACAAAAGAGAAGTAATCGAAAATTAATGATCGATGTTTCCAAACAAAAGTACACGACTGATTAAGTGTCCCCATCCGGGCGCATTGTCTAGAGCTGAAAAGGTTAAGGGCAAGGACCGACCTGGGCATGCGCCAGTGCGTATTTGGTTCTGAAACATCAGGACCTGGCTCTTAAATCTCAGAAATAGGCTTCTCAGTTGGCGCGTAACTTCTCAGATCATATTTTGATATTCTTTCGATAGATAATCGAGAGAGACACTCTTACATGTATTGTATATATGATTATCATTTATCATTGTTGTAGAGTGCTTAAGTTAATACTTCAAGTCTTAATTACCAAGCATTAATCTTCACTGTGGATTCTGATCAAGTCTTGGCTGCCTAAATAGGCAGCCAAGACTTGATCAGAAACCACAGTGAAGATTAATGTTTGCTATAGTGTACTAAATGAAAATGATGAGAGCTATTACATACTTGCAGTGTGTGTTACAAACAGCAGTGTGACTCCGTAAATTGAAATCTGGCGCATGAATTGAAAAAATAGGTTCCGAGGCTAGAGCGTATTTTAAATAGTCCTGATCGGCCCCTGTTAAGGGATTTTCTTGATAGATTAATCACGTGGGTTCACCTTGGTTAACCGATTAATCACTTGTCCAAATAGTTATCAGAATAACTGCCATACCGTTAGTGATTTACAGCATGAACCCTTTACCCAACGTAACAAACAAAACCGACTAGGCCTATTTCCAAAAATCTCCGTTCAAATTTATTGTTTTCAATTTTTGTCTCAAAAACATAGCTTATGACCCTCATTGGAACGAGCTCGTTGAGCTCGTTTCAATTAGGGGTCAGAAGCTATGTTTTTTAGACAAAAATTGAAATTTTTTTAGAAATTCATGAATTTATTTTGCAAGTATCGTCTGCTACCCGCAAAGGGTAAAGGGTTAAGAATTACCTTTTCCAGCTACTGATACAAAGTGCGATGTTCATGCAAGTAAACAAGTATGTCAGCAAGTAACTTGCATGCTTTACTCTGTCTCATATAATTGATGTGAGTGATTGCCCCGCCCCCCCCCCCCCCCCCCCCCCCCCCCATGGAGACGCCATGTGTGGTATTCAGTGTTCCTTCAACTTGTTTCTTTGCATGAAAAAGTATAATGTTGCTTCTGATTATGTCTTATAAAGATCTAACTGTTGGAACATAACGAAAGAAGACAATACCCTGTGTTGGAACTTGTATTGTGTTCCACCAAAATAATTCAAGTAATTGTTGCAACACAGAAAACTCGTGTTACCTCGCCCATGATCTCCCCTGTGACACGACCGCTTTCAAATATTGAAAAAGTGAGAAAATACCATTGTTGCTGACGACCGTGAATTAGAGCCTCTGATCTTTATTAGTATGTCGCCAGATTTTAGAATGACTTACAGATTTAGCGAGGGTGTAAAACGTGACCTCGAAAAATATTTAGAAGCATAATCTGCAAAATGTGTTGCTGTGAGACCAAGAAGAATAGTAAACATTAACACCGCATAGTGAATTGTCCACCCGACAATTATTCCGAGTTTGTTTTCAGAAAAAAACCCCACAAGTAACAGTTATTATAGCATTGTTTCAACCCATGAACCACGGCAACAGCCCTTTAGTATAGGTAAACTGAAAGGTTGCCAGGACTTCCTGTGCATTTTTCTTGGAAATTTTAATATTTTACCTTACTTCGCGGCACAAACCGCCCAGCGATATTCACAAAGCTAATGTTTCAAATTTTATTATTTTTTCAACATTTACCCCGAAAATACAGTTTATGACCCCTCATTGGAACGAACTCGTTTCAATGAGGGGGTGATAAGCCATATTTTTAGGCGAAAAATTAAATTTTCCCCACCCAATGCCATTAAATTTTAAGCCATTACTTGACTTAATAAATGCCAAGCTTTGTTCTGGATATCTGAAGCACATTTGGCCGCGAGTTATTCTCCGGAAATATTATTTTATTATCAGTTCTGGTACGTATACGGAAGCAGACTTACCGGAACCATTGGTGCCTGCTGTCAAATCTGTGAATCGATTGCATATATTTTTCGTGTTATACACATCACAACCTGTCACAACCTTCATTTTGACGTATAATTTGTGTATATTTAATTTTAATTTATGAAATATTAGAGGTGGGAATTTCAAATTTAACAGATTTCCCTTACCGATATAGCACCTTAACCCCTGGAACCCCAGAGGCCGTTTTTCCGGCCCAGTAACATGATACTTCATAATTTCATTAAGATGGAGGACTTTTGAGTGAAGGTGTGGTGTAGACCAATCAATATTTTCAACGTGTAGCCTTGGAAATATTAATTGGTCTATCCCCAAATAAAGAATATAGACTTCCCGTTGCTGCCATTGAACTGATATGGAAGATACCACTAGGGTTCAAAGGATTAATGCTTCAAGTTTTTCTTACTCGTCGACTGAACGCTATTCGGATATTTATGACATTGTTCAACAATAAATGAAAAGGGGGAGCGGGTGGAGGCATCATATATCGGGCTGCCTTTTTACGCATTCAGCTGGCAGACAAGCGAAGACATCTCTCCGATAACAATACATGCATGTTGAGGTAAAAAACCGCTAGATGGCGTTTTAGCTCACATACAGGCTATTGTAAACATTTAAGGCATCTATGATCTGTGCTTTCTGTCAGCTAATTACGTACCCAAAGTTTCAGACCCCTGTAATTGGGAAAATTCTCGTCATGAAGGCTGCAGTTTGGAATTTGTTTGGGAGAAGAAACACAAAGTATAAGAAATGTTACCTTCATTTTGAAGTGAGAACTTTAATACAGAAGCACTATAAGTATATGTAATACGTTTTAAAACAAACAGTCGCATGAAATAATGATCAGTCTCTGTAATCTCTATCAAATAAATTGTTCTTATACTGTTATTTATTTATTGATGTTTAAGGTCACATATTTATGCACAATGGCTAATCATGACCGTGACAGTTTTACGGGTGGAGGAAGCCGGAGTACCCGGAGAGAACCACCGAGCAACTCCGCACTGCAGCACAGGCAGGGTTAGATTGGTTGAAGACATGCGTACCATCGACGTGCAGTACGCCTTAGTACACGGCGTCGTCGTGCCCCCACACGGGCAATGGAGATGAAGTGTCTTGCCCAAGGACACAACGCGGTTGCCGCAGGTGGGATTCGAACCGAGGACCTCTCGGCTTGCAGCCTGCACCTCTACCTACCGAGCCACCGCGCTCCCTCTTATACTGTTAATGATGAAGATATTTATGCGATAGTCTACATTCTGTGGCTTTGCAGTTGTATCTCGGAAAGTCTTCGCTGCCCATGTAGGCAGTCAAGACTTGCCTAGAAACAACTGACAAGGTTCCTTGGATGTAACATGCAAACATATCAAAAAACTGCCTGTTGGGACATCTATTTTTGTTGTAGTAAAAAGTGGTGAAAGTCAAAATTTGACCTTTAAGAATGAAATTTTTATTTCAATTAGGACTTAGATTGGGAAATTTTTGGCTTGAATTGGGAAGAATCATGCCAAAATGCCATTGGGAAAGGGTCCCATATTCGGCCCCTGTAGACACCCAAAATAACCCCTGATGTTGTTAAAAAAATAAATGACCACGATCTTCTCTTCATTTACAAGTAACACGTTGTTGTTGGTGCATTGCCATCAGGAACTATATTTATTTTATTTTATATTAAATTTATCTCATTGACTTGTAATACATATTTAAAAAAATATTTAAATAATAAGATTCAGAATGTATTCAAAGTCAGTTCAAGTATTCATATACCACGTAAATAGTGTTCGACCGATTATCAAAATGGCCGCTGGCCGATTACCAGCTATTTGAGGTACACTCGACCGATTCCGATACCGATTCCGATTGTAATACTGTGCACTACCAGATGTGTTGAGGTGTTAAAGAACTGAATTAAATTGAACATATTTCACAGTGTTAAACATTGTTGACACAGATCGCAATGAAATGACCAGACGCGCACACATGGGTGGTATACGTTTTCACAGGGTTAAACATTGTTGACACAGATCGCAATGAAATGACCAGACGCGCACACATGGGCGGTATAGGTGGCTCTCAGAGCCACGTATACCGCCCAAGTGCTCGCGACAGGTCACTTTACTGCGACCCGACTCAATAGAGTGCAAACTTCACCTTTTCTTCGGTATGAACTAGCGATTGCCGCAAGTACGCTCAACTGTAAGCTTTACGCGTCGTTTAAGTTGTAAAGAGGGGGCGGGGGGGGGGGGGGAGGGGTCTAGAGAGATTAA
This sequence comes from Pictodentalium vernedei, assembly GCA_031216915.1. Taxonomy (NCBI): domain Eukaryota; kingdom Metazoa; phylum Mollusca; class Scaphopoda; order Dentaliida; family Dentaliidae; genus Pictodentalium; species Pictodentalium vernedei. Next base: position 303,428,492 of record CM062291.1, on the reverse strand, counting down.
GAATACACATTGTGGTTGTTTCTCAACTTTATTGAATGGTATCATTGACATTATTTTACATTAACAATTGAACAATAGCAGAAGATGATAAAATGCGGTTAATGAATTATCACAAAATGCTTGGCAACAGTCGATTGAACCGATGTTCCAGGAGCCATTGCCGTTGTCTTCCGATCAGAAATATATTGCCCACAATCGGCCGATGATTGTGGTGGCTGGTTCCGATCATCGGTTGGACGCTACACGTAAAGCAATTTGCAAGATTCCTGCAGAGAGAATGAACAGCTCGTGACATTGTCAGAAGCCCAGTGGCTCAGTGATAACGGTACCGAACTTCAAGCCAAAAGATCCACGGTTCGGTCCTCGCCAGGGGTAACTGCGTTGTGTCCTTGAGCAAGGCACGTAATCCCGATGGCACATGTCAGGGCCGGTGGCGCTGTGTGCCAAGGCATAATGCAAGGCGATGATGCACTTGTCCTCAACCCTGCTTGAGCGGAGTTACTGCGTTGGTTGTTGCATGCCGTTGCTCGATGGTTCTCACCGGGTACTCAAGATTCCTCCACCCGTAAAACTGCCCGCACGATGTGAGCTTGGCTCGTTGAACCCCGATAAATAAATACATAAATTGTGACATAGTCTTCCGAACGACATAATGGGGGACAGCTGCCTGGAATTTGCACTGAGGCATTCGAAGTGCGCAAAACTGTAAATGTTATTGCTCATTTTGGGTAACGACTGATATAATATACTCCACCATAAGAAGAAATATTAGCGTTCGATGAATGTAATTCGTGTTTTGTGCAAGAGCAGAACGATTTTGGTATGACAGAACTAAATATTTGAATTAGAGTTACCCCCCTTGAAAAGTTGCACGCTGATATGACGCAGTCTCTGAAACTGAGCAGTCTTGAGAAAATTCTTTTTAAAAAGCCTTTGAAGGATTGTTCTTGCTGAATATTCTAGAGAAAAAAAGAGTTGTGATTTGATTAATATTGGGGTCTAAGTACAATTGACAATTGATGTGTTTTTGTTGGGAATTTCCCGAATAAAATGTGACTTTTTTCTCTTATTTGTTGTATATCCCCCCAGTTATGAGGGCAAAAATGTTGCCTAAAGAGCTATACTTGACAAAGATATTTGACTGCACAAATTAAAATTGTGCCTCCGTATGTTTTTCACACGAATGTTATAATGGTCACCTATGGGAAAATATTTAGTTATTATTTTATCCATTGGATGAAGAGTTTTGTCAAACTCCAGGCAGTTGTCTCCCTTCATAAACTCGAGCGATTTCTCGAGTTGACGGCGGGCTTCAACTGCTTGGAGTTTTATGCGCGAGTTGACCGAGGTCCGATTGGATACTGAAGAGGAATCTCATTTTGACGGAAATAGTCTTCATCCTGAGTTTAACTTTCCCCATTTAATGAGGCTGATTAATTCACTACTTACATCGAATATTGAATAGAGTAACTTTCAACCAAGAAAAAAAAAAGAAACACCTAAAAAACAACGCTTATTATTATAGGAGATTCTGTATCGAATTTTCATACATACCTTAGTGCACTAAAGTAAAGAATATAATTGAAGAAATATTTCTAGCGGCGTCAGGTTACCTGACGCCACTAGAGATATTTTTTTCAATTTAATTGATTCACGGGTTAAAAGTATACCACTCACGTTTTGCTAAGGATCACCCCTATTCATCGACATAACTTGTACATGAAAGGAAAATGTGTACATTATTTATTTGTTTATTTATTGGGGAACAATGACATTATGGCAGTTATAACAGTCAGGGTCATATCAAGTACAGATATACAGGTAGAGGAAGCCAGAGTGCCCATAGTGAAGCACTCAGCAATTCTAAATAACTGCCACACTATCTAATTTATCATCCTGGCACAAATAGGGTTAGCATTGGTTGAAGGCAAGTGAACCGTGGGCATACAGCGCGTCGACCACAGATGTCCAACGTGTCAAAGTGACACTTACTTTCAACCAGTTCCAACAGCTTGTGTCAGGGCGGTAAATTAGAAAGCTCGAAAGCTAATCATCATTGCTCGGTGGTTCTCTCCGGGTACTCCGACTCTCTCCACCCGTAAAATTGCCCGACATTATATGATCCAAGTGCCGCTACACCCTAATGAACAAATAAACAATCTTAATACTATATTAAACAATCTTAATACTATACACATTTGATCTGTTATATATCAAATATGCAGATGGGTAGGAGTGATCCTTAGCAAAATGTGAGTAGTATTTAAAAGCCTCTCCAATGGCCGTACGAAGCTTAGAAATTCTATTCGATTCGAAATAGTCCCGATGATTGGATTCCAGTCGCCATGGTTGATAGGTTTTCGAATCGTGGAGATATTCTCAAAATGCTACCAAGTGTGCCCCCTCATCCCCGTGCACCCTTCTTCTATAATCAGTTCTTCTGTACTGGAGACCTGATGATAGAAGAAGAGTTGAAGGAGGTTCCGCTTCTGAAACTACTTTGATTTCGTTTTCGGAATATTCTGCCTTTTTGATTTATTTGGACACGCAGACAAGTTGCCATTCAGTGCAACACTTGAGTGGGTAGGGGCCACATTTACTGTTGAAGGAATGTGCAGTATCTAAAACTTGAAATGCCGCGATATCCATGTCAGGGACACCTGAGGCCCCGTAAGGCCTGGGCTGACGTGGGGTTATTTAGTCCCGCTGATGAAGTTGCGGGAAAATTAGACCAACGTGGAGGGTCGGAATCCAAGTGTCGCGAACTCGGCGCAGAGAGCTGAGTTAGACCGACGCCGTGATTCCTTCTCTGCCAAATTGGCCTGAAATAGGTTCGATTTCCGTTAGGTGTGATTCCTAATCACTTCAGGCTGTATTATGGAAAGAATGATTTAAAGTAACAACGATTCTTTTATTTACACATAAAAATAAATCCGTTTCAATATTTCAACAATCAATAATTCGATTCTTTTCACAGAAAATGGGTCGCTACGGTTAAATAATTCTAAACAATCATATAGTCATTCTATAGCCCTGTACTGGCACTATAGTCTACACACTGGAAATGTTACTACCGTGAGCTCGCCATAAGAGCTTCACAAATCTGAAATGTTATTACTGTGAGCTCGCCATCAGAGCTTCACCCGCTTAGGCTCAAATGTCAACGTCTGCGCGTAACTGTACCTCTGGCTGTCGGAGGGTTCCGACCAGCAATGTTCGTCATCTATAAAGACACCGTACTTCTGATTTGGGTCAGATATTGTCTACTCATACCTTATGTGCCTTTTGAAAGTCCTCCGTGAAAGTCCTATTGAAATATTCACCGTTCCTGGTCGATTTCACGATTCACAAATGCCCTTTTTGTGCTAGGGCGAAATTGTCACTCACACCGATCTCCAGTCGGTATTACGATGCTTCGACAGCAAAACAAACTACTCAGAACGCAATCAGTCTGACGCTTCAAAGGGTTAATACGCACAATACAATTAACCTACACTTCTGACTATTGCAGGATGATACCTGCTACTCGACAATCTAAACTTTAACGTCCCACCTGGGGTGTTCCTTCTCACGAATTCGGCCCCGTAGCCGCCTATCAACGTTAAGCTAAATCAATCATGGAATGCCCTCTCTGGCGATTCCAGCCGTGTCAGGGTCCTTGTTATCGAAGGTACCCTTATGCCAGGAAACAGAGTCCGCCTGTCCTGGACTTCACCAACGCGTGTGTGACCCCAAGTGCGTGTCTAATGCTCTGCTCTTCAAGGTATATATACTTTTTACCCTAAACTGTCAGGTGGACAGACGCTCATCCGTCCACCTGCCAAAACGGTGGGAGATGACATATATCGAGGCAGAATCAATACAAGTCATCTCGCGCGTGACTTAACGTTGGTCTCACTTGTCGAGAAAACCGATTCGTTTCTGCCAGTCATTGTCATGACAGCCAAATTAAATGAGATTAGACATTATCTAACATACCGTTTCTCCCTTGGGTCCCTGCGCTAAAGCTGGATATACACCACGTGTGTTTTTCCAGCTTTACAGAGAAGTGAAATTCATGTAGGTTTTTCGCCTTGATACGGAATATATTTTGAACTTACAATATCTTTAAATATGGGGCCCCTTGCCCCTATACTTAGGCTGGCTTTGCCCTGACAATCCAATCAGAGATTCGAATCGATTCAGTACGAATTCCTCAGCTTGATTTGATTCGACATTCGATTAGATCCGAAATTTGATATTCCTAGGCCCTAGCCCATCCTATAATTGAAACGTAGGTCATTTGGAATGAGAGTTGGCAGAGCGAATTCAACCGACGATGACGTATGAACCAGAAATCGTAACATAGGGTCCAAGTTTATGAGTACTAGTCAGTCGAGAAACGTTAATAATAATAGCCACCTGGTGGCAATATAAAAGTTGCATACCATCTGTACTAATTAGCGGAAGAACTGAAACCGGAGATGGAATGCTATATAAAATGGGCGTACTCGCTTACTGTCCGCGATGAAATACTGGAAATTAATGAAAATTTTGTTTATCTCTCTGTGCGTTTGATATTTTAGGAGTATATAGTAGGTGTACGGAGATGCAAAACACATTCAGACTTACAAACAAGAGTGGCAACGTCCCGTAATCTTCCAAGAGATAGTTGTTTTTATAGGTGAGAAGGGCGCTGCCTGAAAGCTGAGCCATTGTTTATGTTCGAATCGTCGAATCCTTCGTTTCATTTGTTACGATATATCTGAACCAGTTGAGAAGCAGAATCACGTAACAACGACAAGCATTATTGAAAGTATTTTCAGAAATTCCTTTGCACTTGCAAATAACATTGCTGCACAAGCAAACGAGATGAGTGCGAATAGGGCAGCAGTTGAAATAAAAAAAAAAGAGTGAAGTCGAACAGAACAAATTCCCACAAAAGAGTAGTAAGCTTTCAAGCCACCAATCTAATTCTGCAAGGAATCCGACGCTGTTATGGCCTGAAACCAATCTAGTCCTTAACCCATTATATAACATGAAAAGCAGACGACTCTTGCAAAACAAATTCTTCACTAATTTTTTTCATTTTTTGTCTCAAAAACATAGGTTATGACACTCATTGGAACGAGCTCGACCAGATCGTTCCAATGAGGGGTCATAACCTATGTTTTTGAGACAAAAAATTAAAAGATAATGAAACTTAATTGGCGAATTTTGCTTCCTTTTTTTGCCGTTACGTTGGGTGGTTAAATAGACTGTCGCCAATGTTTAGATCCACTAGTATGGAACATTTCAGTTGGTCGGAAAAGCGAACTTAGTCGCCAATGCTCTGGGTGGAAGTCATCTAGAAGGGGCAACATGGGCATAAATGATCGACTGAAGTTGACTTTATCTCCATGTTGCGGTCATGATTAGCCATTGTGCAGAAATATGTTACCTTAAACACCAATAAATGAATAAACAGTCGCTTAATCCTTTACCCAATGTAACGGTAGAAACCGGCCAGTGTTATCTCCAAAACATGCCATTCAAATTTTATTATTTTTCACGTTTTTACCTTAAAAACATCGCTTATAACCCATACGGTAAGCTTTTGAGGTAAAGTTATACTTATTCAAGAAATGTTTTATCGAGTGTCGTCTGCTCTTCCGATTGGGCGAAGGGTTGAAATGTATTGCCTATATTCGCGGTGCACATGCTACCAGGTTCGTAAGTATCTTCAGATGTCCTTTGAAATGGATATAATTTTTTTTCAAGATCTCATAAAAAGCTGCGGCAATTGGGATCGGTCGGGAAATCTAAACCATTTCATTTTCTTCCTCATCCTCAGCAAGTCAGTTTGAATTAAGCTTAATATCAGATTCTGTCTTGAGAGAAGTGGAACACTGAACACAAAACACTGAATCCCGCGCTCCTCCAGTCTAAAGAATGGTACATTGATGGTGTATCTACAGTGGCCGATCTAGGATTTGTATAAGGGGGCGGGGTGGCTACTATACACGAGCGCCGAAGGCGCGTGTCTGCTAAGGGGAGTCCGTGAGTATGCTCACCCGGGGAAATTTTAAAAAATTAAAACGATTTGAGCGCCTCTCGGGTGCTTTTCCAACGTTATTTTGCCGCATTTTCGTTCGAAATTCTTGGTATTTTTTACATCGAAACAAGTTTGCATTCAACTACACGACAAATAAATGAAAGCGTCTGTCCATGACTTGGAATTTGAATTGTGCGGCGTTCGAACTTAAACGGATGTTTTCTAAATGATGCGGTTGAACCGTTTCGCGGAATGTACGATAAACGGAACGCAAAGAAATGTTTTGCGGAAAGTACAAACGGCAAGCATTATACTGATAGAGCGATAGAAAGAGAATCAATGACGCGGGATAGTCACTTTTATTGCGGAATTATGGGCCGAAATTTACACTCATTGTTAAGCATGGATAGGTCGAGGTCTCGGGGAGGGGAGGGGTGGGGTGGCAAGACACCCTGTTCACCCCTTCTAGATCCGCCACTGATACGCTTATGAACCAAGTGACCTGGACTCCAGACTTTCTTCTCAATGACACGTCCTACTTTCATAAAGTAAATAGCTGTTTAGGGAATTTGCAGGGTGGGCCAATATAATATTTTTACCCCCAAAGCTGCGCGTTGAAAATATTCAATGGTCTACCCCAAAATAACGAATATGGATTCTTTCAATTGATACAGTTGGACCGTCACGGAACATACTGTCCGCATTTTAACCCTTTACACAACGCAGACGACAAACAATTTTTTATTAGCTCAACTTGACAAAGTCAAGCTGAGCTATTGCCATCACTTCTCGTCCGTCGGCGTACGTACGTACGTACGTTAGTATGTTAGTACGTTAGTACGTACGTCCACAATTTCCTTTGGCACACCTCACAGGTCGCATTTATGATCAGATTACTTTGAAACTTCTTATGCTTGTTTGGGGTGACCTCTAGATGGGAGCTATCGATTTTCTTCAATTTCCGTCAAAAAATGTTGCCGCGGCCAACGTTCTTAGAACTTAGTTTAGTCAAACCACAATATTTCCCTTTGGCACACCCTACAGGGCACATTTATGATTTGATTGCTCTGAAACCTGATACGCTTATTTAGGGTGACCTCTAGATGGGAGCTATCGATTTTCTTCAATTTCCAGCAAAAAATATTGCCACGGCCAACGTTCGTAGAACTTAGTTTAGTCAGACCTCAATATTTCCCTTTGGCACACCCGACAGGGTACATTTACGATCAGATTGCTTTGAAACCTGGTATGCTTGTTTGGGGAGGCCTCTAGATGGGAGCTATCGATTTTCTTCAATTTCTGTCAAAAAATGTTGCCGCGGCCAACGTTCTTAGAACTTAGTTTAGTCAAACCACAATATTTCCCTTTGGCACACCCTACAGGGCACATTTATGATTTGATTGCTTTGAAACCTGGTATGCTTATTTAGGGTGACCTCTAGATAGGAGCTATCGATTTTCTTCAATTTCCGGCAAAAAATGTTGCCACGGCCAACGTTCGTAGAACTTAGTTCAGTCAGACCTCAATATTTCCCTTTGGCTCACTCTACAGGGCCCATTTATGATCAGATTGCTTTGAAACCTGGTATGCTTGTTTGGGGAGACCTCTAGATGGGAGCTATCGATTTTCTTCAATTTCTGTCAAAAAATGTTGCCGCGGCCAACGTTCTTAGAACTTAGTTTAGTCAGAAGACTCAATATTTCCCTTTGGCACACCCTACAGGGTACATTTATGATCGGATTGCTTTGAAACCTGGCATGCTTGTTTGGGGTGACATCTAGATGGGAGCTATCGATTTTCTTCAATTTCCGTCAAAAAATGTTGCCGCGGCCAATGTTTTTAGAACTCAGTTTAGTCAGACCACAATATTTCCCTTTGGCACACCCTACAGGGCACATTTATGATTTGATTGCTTTGAAACCTGGTATGCTTGTTTGGGGAGACCTCTAGATGGGAGCTATCGATTTTCTTCAATTTCCATCAAAAAATGTTGCCGCGGCCAACGTTCTTAGAACTTGGTTTAGTCAGAAGACTCGATATTTCCCTTTGGCACACCCTACAGGGCACATTTATGATCGGATTGCTTTGAAACCTTTCATGCTTGTTTGGGGTGACCTCTAGATGGGAGCTATCGATTTTCTTCAATTTCCATCAAAAAATGTTGCCGCAGCCAACATTCTTAGAACTTAGTTTAGTCAGACCACAATATTTCCCTTTGGCTCACCCTACAGGGCTCATTTATGATTAGATTGCTTTGAAACCTGATATGCTTATTTACGGTGACCTCTAGATGGGAGCTATCGATTTTCTTCCATTTCCGTCAAAAAATGTTGCCACGGCCAACGTTCTTAGAATTTAGTCTAGTCAGACCACAATATTTCCCTTTTGTACACCCTACAGGGCACATTTATGATCGGATTGCTTTGAAACCTGGCATGCTTGTTTGGGGAGGCCTCTAGATGGGAGCTATCGATTTTCTTCGGTTTCTGTCCAAAAATGTTGCCAGTGGCAAAAAAACTGACATTGGTCCCAATGATCTTCAATTTTGCCATTTCATTTATAACTTACCAAG
>CM062291.1:303380911-303419807 GCA_031216915.1 Pictodentalium vernedei | reverse complement strand
AACACTTGAGTCTGCTTGAATGAGACATTTTGCACTTAATTTAACTGAAATCTTCCATGCCGCTGTCAATAGTATACCCCAAGTATCTTATCTATAGCAATGAGCAGGGAGGGGCAAACAAAATTCCATATCCACAGCAGTTATCTTGACACCCGATGAATATATAATCCTGGAAAAAAAAAACACTTGAATAAAAGAACAGCCATTCACGCATGGACAGCTCGTCCATGAGTAGAAAGCGGGCAGAGAGGATCTGTTTCGTTTGGTTTAACACGGTGATCTTTGAGCTGCACTGTTGTTGAAACTTCATGTGTTTACTACATGAAATTTAAATTAAAAATTTGGGTTAAATTCTACCGCTCTGTGTTCTAGTACGAATCGGCCATCGCGAAGATGTCAGATTGGTGGTGGTGGTGGTGGTGGTGGTAATGATGTGGAAGGGGGGGGGGGGGGGGGAGGTTGTAAACCTGACTTGTCCCGACTGTGATGACTCAAGTCCCGATTGGTAAGATATGCCAACTACCTCATCAAGGCATGCCTTCAACGAAGGCATGCTCTGATGATGTACTTGGAATACTATTCCAATCAGGTCTTGAGTACCCAACGCAGACGATATCAACATTTTTTATTTTAAATATCATTTTTTTTTAAATTTTTCAAAAAAATTCAACAAAACCATATCATGTGACCCCTCTTTGGAATGAGCTCGGGGTCACATGATATGGTTTTGTTGAACTTCAAACCGAAACGTCCCCGGTTCGATGCCCGCCAGGGGTAACTGCGTTTTGTCCTTGGGCAAGGCACTTCATCCCGATTGCCCACGTGGGGGCACGGTGGCGCTGTGCACTAAGGCGTACTGCACATCGATGGTACACTTGTCTTTAACCAATGCTAACCCTGCTTACGCGGAGTTAGTACGTTGGGGAGTCTGACAGTTGCTCGCCGTTGCTCGGTAGTTCTCTCCGGGTACACCGGCTTCCGGTAAATAAACTGAAACGTACGGGACACGGGTATTACAGGCAGCCCGAAAAGCTCCCCTCCCCAAACAGCTCGAATCAGGTACCACAGGCCTCCTTTTGTTCGACCGACTGTGTGTATGACGTAAGTCCAAGTATCAAACTTGTCTCGTAGTAAAGTATATGATTACTAGTAATAGATATCTGAGACCCCATCCCACAAGAAAATGTCCCTACTGGAAAAATAATTCGGGGGGGGGGGTGGGGATGGTAGCGTTGGTTGGAACATCTTCGGGGACAGGTAGTACCTCAGGGCCACCTCCGGCGCAGGACACCATCAGCCACCAAATCCACAAAAAGAAAAGAAAGAGTCCTTAACCCTTTACCTAACATGAAAAGCATACGACACTTGCACAAATAATTCTTGAATAACTAATTTTTTTCATTTTTTGTCTCAAAAACATAGGTTATGACCCCTCGTTGGAACGAGCTCCATGAGCTCGTTCCAACGAGGGGGTCATAACCTATGTTTTTGAGACAAAAAATGAAAAAATAATAAAAATTAATTTGAGATTTTTGAGAATCGCGCTGGCCGGATTTTGCCGTTACGTTGGGTAAAGGGTTAACCAATCGCTGGGATACCCGACGCCCGGAGGAGTTCCTACAAAAGAAGAAGAAATAAAAGGAGAAGAAGAAGGAACAAAAGTCATATCACTCCTATCCGGAGCCCAGTTCCTTCTACCAAGAGGCATCTCTTGGTGGCGGCAAAATATGTCAATAAAATTTTTCGATGTCTATATGAAACTAGTCACCAAAAATTACTTAGTGATGCGATGGAGACATTAGGCGGTACCAGAGGTTGACGTCGAATAAAATTATAAAAACAATTCATTTTCATTCAAGAGTGATGAGTATGGTAGCCCCTCTCGTCAAAGATTGACGCGTGGACTATTGGGATAACCTCGTGGAAGGCCCCCACAGGAAGTTGTTGGCTGCGTACATTCAATTCCAGGCAGTTTGATTCATCACAAGTGTTTAGCCACTCCCCGGGACTCACCACTCCCAAAATTCAGATTTTCTACCTGTGAACCCCCCCCCCCCCCCCCCCCCCCCCCTAAATCCACACACACACAAAACAACAGCAAATAAGTACCAAACAAACAAAATAAAAAAAACGTCTGATTGCTAATAATTTTTTAGTTCTTCTCGCGCAGTTTCTTATAAGTTGGGAATAACATTTCGGGGGAGAATCCATTCCCACTGTATTATATTATAAATATTGTACAGCTTGGAGTTGGTTGTCAAAATAGTGATTCTCAAAATAAATATTCCAAGCGAGGAGGCGAGTGGATTATTCTTCATTGGAGACCACAATTTTGGTATAGTCAACTCCAATTTTTGCAATAATTTTTATATTATGGCAAACAAAGAGAGGAAGATCCTTGATACCCATCGAGATTCAAACTTCGCGTACAGTACAGTCACCGTGGACTGGTCGTAACTACGCATGGGCAGTGATGTCCACGCATGCATCTACCAGGTAATAAAAATCACCAGCAGTAAAATTTTAATTAATGAAGCAATGGGTTGTACCCGATGATTCATTACTTAATTTTTTGATGATCATTCCTATAATTAGTGTTTGGAATCTAATATTATTGCGTCCGTGGAAATATTGCCCACCCGTGGAAAGTGACCAGTCCATGGCGGCCGTACTGTACACTGCCTATTGTCAAGAACCAACATAATCATTTTTATTCTTGAACTTAGAAATAAAATACAGAATTGTAGGGGAAAATATCTTGAAAAGTCGCCAGTTCAGCCAGTTGAACGTCCTAGAATATTCACGGCGGTTTTTAGAAAGTGTATAAGGCAAGGGAACAAGGTAGAGGGAAATCTATCGGAAATAGTATAGTACCCCTCACCCATTCTGAGGGAGGGAAAGTCACGTGTGATATAATACAATAGTACGTGCAGTCATTTGATCTCCTCGAAATGTACAAAGGAACAGCCACATCAAATTTCCTGGAACAGGGGGGTGAGGCCGGAATATTTTTATGAGACGTTAGGTAGAATTTTTTTTTGTTTTTTGCATCGCCATTTTTACCACCCAATGACCTATCATTAATATATTCATGCAAGACAAGCATTTATGGGAGCGCGGTGACTCAGTGGTAGACCGTTGGATTTCTACGTTAGAGGTCCCGAGTTCGATCCCCGTCCCGGTTGCCTACATGGGGGCATGATGGCGCGTGTACTAGGGCGTACTGCACGTCGATGGCGCACATGTCTTCAACCGCTGTAACACTGCTTGAGCCGAGCTTAAACAGAGTTAGAATGTTGAGGAGCTGACAGTTGTTCGGTGGTTCTCCCCGGGTACTCCGGCTCCCTCCACCCGTAAAACTGTCACGGTCACGATTAGCCCTTGTCCATAAGTATGTGACCTTTAACACCATTTATGCCAGGTGTGTGCTTGAGTGCCTTTGTGCTGACTATTAAAATCCGCATTTGATTGTGATTGCCAGAGAGAAGATGAATCGAAGATGCAATTAAGACCAGTTTTAAGCTTCCAAAATGAACCAGCGATTATAAATATTCTCTTGTTCATATAGGATGGATCAGAGACTGCCTCTCGTTAGTCCAGTTATGTTGTGTTTCTGTTTATGTTTACTGCTTTTATGGGATTTTGTCTGTTTTTGTTTTCAATAAACATTATAAATTATTGTGATGAGTTGACGGTAACATGGTCTGAGGTTTGCGTCTCGGAGCTTATGTTCAACCGAGACTCGAAGCGTCGAGGTTGAACATACGCTCCGAGCCGCGAACTTCAGACCATGTTACCGTCAACTCATCACAATAACGAAATGTTCCGATAAGACACTACCCATAGCCCCAAATCTACATCGTGGAACATGAGAGGCTTATTTACTAAACTTGTGATCGATAAAAGTTGCCTTGTTCGAGGCAACCTTTAACGATCACAGGTTTAATAAATAAACCTCTCGTGTACCCCGCGGCGTCACTGGATAAATAATCAATAAACCAGATAAACTCATTCCGTATCAGTTCAAATCGTAAATCGGTTTGTTTTTTAAACAACACTTCATCCGAAACACCGTCTGCTGCAGATGTGAAAAATCTAGAAAAATGAAGCGGCTTGCTAATAATAATAATAATAATTCTAAAGCCTAGAATCCACATACGGTGCTCAATGGCTGTACAATAATAGCATACATACATATACACACATACACATACATTCTCTCACAGATACATTGATACATGGATCGCTATTTTCATGTATTGGTGCCCAACGCCACATCAGCAACCGAGGCTATAATGTGGCGATAAGCGACAGAACCTAAAAGAAAAAGGGCATTGAATTAAAACAAAATAAAAAAAAACAAAACAAAAAAAAAACAAAAACAAACTACAACTTTACCAAAACAAGTATGTGAGTGTAACTTGACGAGTAACGAGGCAATCCTTACTGACTCCGTCACACCCACGCACCTGGTAATGTCAGTTTATGACCAAAATTAAAAGACCACTGAAGGAAATGCCTTTCGAAAAAGGTAGGTTTTAGTACCAGACCTGAATGATTCAAGTGATTTACTATTTTTATGTCGATTGGAAGAGAATTCCAAAGCCTTGGGCCAACAACCGCAAAGGCCCTATCACCAGTACTAGTAAATTTAGATACTGGCTGAACCAGATTGAGTTGACCTGATGACCTAAGAGACATCGGTGGTTTGTGGGTGGTAAGCAGATCGGACAGGTAGGATGGTGTAGATCCCGAGATACACTTAAACACCAAAAGGACAATTTTAAATTGAATTCTTTGCTTAACGGGTAGCCAGTGTAACTCGGAGAGTACTGGTGTTATATGGCAGTACTTCTGAGTTCCGGTTATGACCCGTGCAGCACAATTTTGGATGTGTTAGAGCTTTTCAAAAATAGATGTTTTAGGGCCAATTAGAAAAAGAGTTGCAGTAGTCGAGACGACTGGTAACAAAGGCGTGGACAAGCTGCTGTGACATCTGCGTATCAATGAAGGATCGGATTTTGCTAATATTTCTAAGATGAAAAAATGCACTGCGAGAGACATGTTTGATATGTTCATCAGCGGCCAAATTTTCATCCATGAAATAACATAAGTTTCGAACACAGCTACTGGGTTTTATCGCAGAACCACCAATATTGAGGGACAGTTTGGATATTTTTGAAAGTTGATGAGGTAGACCTATATATATTAATTCTGTCTTGTCATCGTTCAATTTAAGAAAGCTTTTAGTCATCCATGCCTTGATGTCTGAAATACAAAGTTCAATCTTGCTGCATGCTTCAGGCTCAAAGGCGTGAGTAAAACTAATATACAGCTGTGTGTCATCTGCGTAAAAATGAAAGTCAAGGCCATGGCTTCGGAAAATGTCACCGAGAAGTAAGACATAGACAGTGTACAGTAAGGGACCCAACACCGATCCTTGGCGAACGCCAAAACGTAGTGTGACCTTGTCTGACGACTCACTGCCAATAACGACACTGTGTGCGACCATTAAGGTACGACAAAAAACAATTAAGTGCTCGGTCAGTAAGGCCTATTCTTACTGCTAGTCTTTCAATAAGTATGTTATGATCTATGGTGTCAAAAGCGGCGCTTAAATCCAACAAAACAAGACATGTTAGGTTGTGCCTGTCCGTGGATAGGAGGATATCATTTTGGACCCTTAGAAGCGCCGTTTCTGTACTGCAATTAGATCTGTATGCAGATTGGTTAACTTCGGCTAGACCGTGGGCTGCCAAATGAGAATTCAGCTGAGAAGCCACCTCACGCTCAATAATCTTTGATAGGAATGGAAGATTAGAGACCGGTCGGTAGTTTTTCAGAACCTCTGGGTCAAGTGTTGGCTTTTTGAGAAGAGGTTTTACTAAAGCGTGTTTCATGCTTGTCGGAAAGGCGCCAGAGTGGAGGGAGGCATTGACCAGTTTCAAGATCGGTGTAGTTAATCCGAAAGAGATGCTTTTAACAACCAAGTTGGAATGATATCTAGCATGCATTGCTTAGATGGTGCCTTGGATATTAACCTCTGGATATCTGTTGTAGCCAAAGGTTTGAATTGGGACAACTGTGCAACAGCTTTAACACAGGTGCATGGCATGTCGGCCATCTGTCGAAGATCGGATTGTGAACTTGTATCAATCGAAGGTCTTTTTAGTCTCAATTTTTTCAGAAAGGAAAGAAGAAAATCTATTCGCAAGGTCTTTGGATGACGAATGCTCTGGGAGTACGGTTGTCTTTTGACGATATAGTGTGCATTAGGGGAATTAACATTAGCTGACAGTAAGTCCGAAAAGTATTTCTGTTTCGTGGATTTGACCAGTTTGTTAACAACATATCGCTGGTTGACAAACATCTTTCTGTGAACACATAGTTTCGGTTGCCGCCACTGAAGCTCTAGTTTGCGTCGTAAATCTTTTGCGCGCCTAATCTCATCACTGAACCATCATGAGCAAGGGCGTACGCTAAAAGTGCGTGTTTGCTTAGGCGCAAACTTGTCAATAACCTCTTGAAGTGAGCCAGTGAGGATATATTCAATGCTATCAACAGTTTGCATAGCGTTAATTTTAGCGACGAGAGACGAAGCAATAGCATCCGCAAACTTAGCAAGGTCAATACTTCGGTACTTGGGTATGTGACTTTCTTCCGGACATGGGAGGGACGAGGAAGTGCCAAATCGAAGATAATCATAAAATGGTCAGAGATTGCAGGATCAACAATTAATACATTTTTAACAAGATCAGCCTCGGATTCTCTGGTGATCAGCAGATCTAATGTGTGGCCATCTTTATGGGTAGTGCCACGAACATGTTGGCGTAAATTCATTGAATTGACAAGATCACATAGTTCAGAAGAATCATATGGAAACTGAAATCACCTCCAATGATGAATTTTCCTGGCAGCGCAGTAATGCTTCCTAGGAAGTCTTGGAATTCGCCAATGAACTGGTTGACAGTGAATTTGTTTTTGGAGTTCTGTGGGGGTCGATAAATGACAATGAGGCGGACTGAGTGTGAGTCGATCGTTACAATGGTGTCAATGCACTCGAATGTAACCCAAGTCTGAGATGCCTTACGCTTAACCTTCACAGTGTTATCACAGATTACACCCACACCTCCACCTCACTGTGACTTCCTGGGGTTGTGTGTAAGAATCTTGCCGTTGGCAATGATCTCACCGACAGTCAATGTGTCGTCAGGAGTTAACAATATTTCAGTTATCATGGATACTGAAATATTGTTATTGTCGATTGTGTCGAGTAAGCTTGCAGTTTTGTTCACTATCGAACGAGCATTCACTTGGCACAACTTGAGATCATTAGATTTGGAATCGATCGTGACTAAGTTAATAGGGATAAGATTTTGAACATTTACAGTTTTGGATTTAAATTGTTTATGTCGTCGTTTGCCGCATTTCTTATTTCGTCTCTTGCGAAGGATGCCAAAAGATTTAATATTATTTATCTCATCATCACTGAGGAGAAGAAAGGAGTTGTTAGTCTTTAGATCACAGTTCTCGAATGATGGTTTTAATGCACGCATTTCCGCAGAACTGTATTTGAACCCAGAAAATATGTGATTTCGGGTGACGAGTGCAGTGGTCATTCTGTGTGTTGTGCTGGAAGCTTGTCGTTCAGCAACAACGCAAGTGCAGACAATAGCAACTATTGTAGTCACTCTGTTGATGAAGCAATTACGAAACGGGCGACGTCATTTGAAATATGTCGCGTGGTGGCGTCAGACGGTAACATTATTGTGCTACTGGAGCCGTAAACATAAAAGAAACTACGCCAGCTCTCATCCAATCAGAGGGCGAGGATATTACTCTTATTGGACCATTATAAAACGTTATTGATTAGAATCCATATATATATATATTTACAAGCCTTTGCCTTGACCCTTATGCTTAAAATGAGATAACAGTCTTCATTGTTTGATCCTAATACTTTTTTTCATTTTTCAAGTTAGTTTAGACCATTTGAACGATTAGGAATGTTCTTGTAGACAAACCCAATTCAAATTCCTGCAACGTTTTTTTTTTAACTCTTTACCTAACATGAAAAGCAGACGACACTTGAAAAAAAATCTTGAATAACTAATTTCTTTTCATTTTTTTTTGTCTCAAAAACATAGGTTATGACCCTTCGTTGGAACGAGCTCAACGAGCTCGTTCCAACGAGGGGTCATAACCTATGTTTTGGAGACAAAAAATGAAAAAAATAATGAAAATAAATTGTCGATTTTTGAGAATAGCGCTGGCCTGTTTTGACGTTACGTTGGTTAAAGGGTTAAAATGTATGCAAATATTTTCTTCTCCGATATTGGTTCCCACTTCCAATAGATGACTCAATGAAACCAATTTTTCTTGAATAATTAACAGATAGTGGTTAAACTATCATGGTAGTGGATGCATTATTGCTTTTCTTATCACAGGCAAGGTTCCCGCCAGGGGTAACTGCGTTCAGGAACATGTGCCACCCCCCCCCCCCCCCCCCCCCCATCCCGGCCAAAATGTCCTATAGTTGGAAATCCGGAGGGCAAGTCCTGAGTAGTTGTAAATTCCATCTATCTGGATTTTAGAGCTTCTTTGGCGATGCTGATGTCTCCTTTACTTCCTAAAATTCCAACACGGTTTCAAATCGGCAAAAATTCTAAACGTTACTACTTTCAACTGCAGTGTACGCAATGTCGGGCTTCATAAGTATGCATGGTGTCAATTGGTACGAGATTTCTATAGTACGTTTACTTATCGTAATAAAATAATAAAAAAAATCCTCGAAATGCACTTCGAGAAAATTGCATCATGTAAAATCGTTATCCTGAGTTAATTCCTTCATTCACAGTTACAAAGTGATGAAACATCGAAAATTGATCATTCCTGCATAAGATCTAATTTAACTTTAGGACAGTGTGAGCATTTGTTCAGCACATATTCCATTCCCAGAAGGATACCAAATAATAATTACCTGATAATTCTATCATAAATGTGTTGGCATTTTAGTAACTGGAATCAATTTTATTCCCCCTTTCATAGCTTCATTTTCAAAATCTTTCTCGGTAGTGAATTTCCAACTACGGGGTGGGACCGGAAGGAGGGTTCCACCTCCAGCCCCCCCCCCCCCAGTTGGAAATTCACTACCCTACACCCCCTCCCCAATTGAAAACCTCTAGCCACGTCCCTGACTGCGCTGTGTCCTTGGGCAAGGAGTACTCCGGCTTCCTCCAGCTGTAAAACTGCTCAACACGAGGTGACTCTGGCTGTCGAAAGTGTCGTTAAACCCCAATAAATAACTAAATAAATAAATGAACAGGTAATTATAATAAAAACCAAATATGGTCAAATAGATTTGAAAAAGGCTTAATAAAAAAATTTGGACAATCCAGAAAAAAATGAAATTCCGGACTTCACCTGGCTTGGAAGCATAACAACTTACTGTAAGAACACATTCGCTAAACAAAGAGACAAAGTGGACGCTTACTTTGTGTTACTAGGTATAATACTAACAAATATTTTAAATGACGGATTATCTGTGAAGTGGTTGCTTCTAATTAGCTTGCTATAAAAAGCCAAGTTTCCCTTTGTAACTTTTAAGAAAGGAAAACAACAGGCAGCTCCCAGAGTTGCCTGTTGTTTTCGTTTATTAAAAGTAACAAAGGTGAACTTGCCAAGTTGGCTTATTTTCTGCTGATGTCATAGGTGTTCTCTCAACAATTACTTGCATCTTAATTGCACCTTTCTCACTCGTCTAATAATTTCTAGGGAGATAACTTTATCAAAAGTCGATTTTCATGACGACATAAGTCAGGGATGATAAGGTTGTCACTTCTATAAATTTTTGCCTTCAACACACAGCTTATGACCCCCACATTGAAATGAGCTTTTTATGGTCATAAGCTATATTTTGGTGGCAAAAAAATAAATTTTCTGTTTTCGAGAAAATGTTTTGCAAGTGTCGAGTTTCTTGTCGTGTTTTTTGTTTTGTTTTGTCTTTGTTTTTCGGGGTTTTTTTGTGGCGGGGGTGGGGGGAAGGGGGGGGGGGGTAAACACACTTTCAACAATCAGGCTGATATTGTATCGGACAGTTTTTTGGGTGGGGCGGCAAGCTACTGTCAGACTCTCCGACTTACTATACTAAACACAGAGGCAGAGTAAGCAGCGGTTGAAGGAACAGCACCGCCGACGTTCAATACGCCTTAGTACATACCACCACCGTGCGCCCCCCCCCCCCCCTCCCCACCACGTTGGCAGCGGGATTAACTCTTGACCCGCTGAGTATTTTCTAAATATTTTTCACTAAATCTAGTCATGGCTGCTCTACAGCAGCCATGACTAGATTTGATGAAAAATTCGTCTCAATTTAACTCCAGGAATTATTGCTGAAATATTCCATACAATTCTCAGAGGTAAAATTTGATTAAACATGTCTACATTACACATAGTTCAATGGTAAAAGAAATCTGTCCCAGGTAGGAATATCCGCCAGCAGCATGCAAGGAGTTAAGTGTCATGCAAAAGATACAGCGCAGGTGACGCGGGTCAGGATCGAACCGTCGACGTTTCGGTTTGAAGTCCAGTGCTCTAACCAATGAGTCACCCTGCACCCTCACTGGGTAGTTGAAAAGTTAATACTAGGTGAACGAACAATAACAGAACTACAGGAAAGGTTTGCCAATAAACTAAATGCACCGATGACGTAATGCACAAATTTCTTGAAGCAAAAATCAAAACAACGGGTAAATCAATTTCATGGGATTTCAAGCATTCATTTCTCAAAGATTCACAATGGGCAACTGTTCGGTTAGTAGAGTCTCGTTCGTTTTATTGCGAATTTAATAACATCACGCGGAGTTAGAAAGGTTACACCCTTATTTTGAATGAATTAACACGTTCATATCTATCTTAATCACATAATATTCGATGGTTTTTTTCTTTAGTTTACATTCTTCAGAGTGTAATTATCGTTTTGCAGTCGAACGAATATATTAAAGAGGCATATACATTTTAGATAGCGAATGAAACATCCTTCTTGGATTGACAAGCACACCCTCACACTGTACCAAGATACACACCCTCGCGTTTTAGAGGTGTGTCAGGGACCCCGAGAGCGAGGACGGACCCCGGGGCAATGTGTAGAACGGGAGTTACGGGCCCAGCGAGCGTCGAAGGCGAAAAGAGGATGGGTAGTGGTCTGGGGTTCCTCCAACAAGAATTTTTTTTTTAATTAGTGCTAGGAGAAACATTCTCCAGTGTTTTCTTGACAATATCTATACTCAATTATTTCCTAACAATTTGGGTAATTTATTACCTGTATTTCTGTGCGAAGGGTGCATTTTTATCCCAAAATAATCGTGATCACCACGATGCAGGAAAGACCGGTGGAAAACCAACAAACTGGAACAAGTGGGGTTTTTTTTTATTATGAATGGAACCTGGTCAGTAATGCAAGTACGTACTCTTGCCAACTCCAACAGTGTCGGAGAACGTACCAAAAGCCTTCCCGCGACTTTCAGCTCAGACGTATCGATAGGTCAACCTACACTTTTTAAGACTCCAAAAAGCCAGACGGGCCCCGGCCCCAGGGAAGTTACCCTCCTTACCCCCCTCCCCCCTCTCTCGGCACTAGTGGAGTGCGTAAGGATGGTGACATACACCAAACCGGAAGGATTCCATCTGTCGGGAAAACTATCTCGGTTGTCTTTTTAGACGTTTTCCCCATTTTGAAGCCTAAAACAAACGGGGCGACTGGGACACTGGAGTGTCCTCATTCCGAAGGTTTGTCCTGTTGAAAAAACAGGACTGACGATGACTGCCAAGGGCATCGGAAGCACACGAGGGCAAGGGGTATCAAAGATCACTCGACTCTGGATATGAATTAACCCTTTACCCAACGTAACTGCTAAAACCGACCAGCGCTATTCACAAGAATCGCCAATTAATGTTCATTATTTTTTTCATTTTTTGTCTCAAAAACATAGGTTATGACCCCTCCCCTCTTTGGAACGAGCTCGTTCCAAAGAAGGGTCATAACCTATGTTTTTGAGACAAAAAATGAAATAAATTAGTTATTCAAGAATTTTGTTTGCAAGTGTCGTCTGCTTTTCATGTTAGATAAATGGTAAAAATAAAGCTTGGTTACAACGAGCCTGCCATTTAAGAAGAGTCGTTCTTTTTCGCCCTCAAAATAAAGACGGACTATGAAAATATTCGTCTTGAGAAACAAAAACACTTACCTTTCACGCTGACGAAATGAATTTATTTTTCGGTACAATTTGGACATCATGTGATATTATTTATTTATTGGCGTTTAAGGTCACATATTTCTGCACAATGCTTAATCGTGACCGCAATATGGTTATAAAGTCAGGTCCAGTCGATTGTTTATTTCCATGTTGCCCATTTTAGTGGTCTTCAATCTCATTGGTGGCCAGATCCTATTTTTACCAGTAAAACAAGCTTAATGACATCATGGACGAAAACTGCAAAGTTGAACAGAATGAATTTTCAAGTAAATAAATCTCAGTTCTCATCTCTAATGTTACATGCTAGATAAGATAAGATAAGATAATATTTATTGCAAGAACACCAAAAACAAGGCAGATTGCATGTCATTGAAATTAGTAACAATAATACCAAGAAATTGCAAAATATGTTTGAAACCATAAACACTAATGTTCAGTTGGTGCATGTTATATGATTTCATAATGATTTCATTCTAATTGGTATTATGCCGCAAGCAAGCATTCTCTGTATTCAAACATTTGTCGGATCATATTACAGATGATACCACACAGTGCGGGGATTTCATTTTTCATAAGAAATACGAATCTCTCAGAGCTACTCATACCAACAAAATCTGGATATTCTATCTCGATTTTGCGATAGGAGTCAGCACGTATAGAGTCATATCTCTTACAATCCATAACAAATGCTATGTACACTGAAATTAACTCTGAGACTGGAGGGGGGGGGGGGTGCAGATTCAGGAGTGGGGTGTCCCCGAACCTCGTCTAGGTAAACATCGCACGTGCTTGCAGTCGAGTACTGATGTCGATCATTGATTGGATTGGATTGAAATATTTAAGAAAAAATGTTTAAATTCATTGACCTCAGTGGCAGATCTGGATTCTGGCTTGTGTTTGTTTTCCATTATATATATATATATTTTGGGGCGGCGAGGGGGGGGGGGGGGCATTTAAACCAATGATTATGATGCGCACTATTCTCCGACACGCGTAGCGGTGTGTCCAAGGCGACCACGAGGGCGATATATATTTAACTTTCATCGACGGAGTCCGGAGGCCTCCCCGGGGAACATCCATGATAATGTAATGTCAGAGTGGCCCTCAGCTAAGTTCATTGTACACGATTACTGTGTTTTCCAGCCAAAATATTCCCACAATCTTGTGTGGGTTTCATTCAAATTTTGAAAAGGAAAAGCCAATTTATAAACGCTCACGGGAGACTCGCGAAAGAGCTACGGCTTTATGCATGGAATGCGGTGTTATCAGCGATAACACGTGGACATCCACCATCCGAGGTAGTGGACGTGCGTGTGTTATCGTGGATTATACCGTGTTCACTGGCCTCACTGCCTCACTATTGAGTTACAAAAAAAAAAAATAGAGCGCGCACCGGCTGCGCCCCCTCTGTACCCCATATGCATTAAACATTATGATACACCAACAAACTAAGGGCAATAGTTCTGATAAGACAGATAGAACAATACTTATTTTCGAACTCGATCAATATCCAAGAACAAAACTCCCATAATTAAAAATTATTGTTGTATCCACTTATGTCTTCAGGTTGTAGCGCAAACAGGCTAAAAATCGCGAAAAGGAAGAAAAGAATGGAGACCATTGCTGGTTATGAACCACTAAATTGGTGAACACATGACATGGAAAATTTAACACCCAAAGTTGTGAGTAGGATTAAATAGGCCCGATTGGCTGATTGGTTCAATATCAGTGGGATATGAAACCATTAATTAAAAAAAAAATTGTCCTCTTTAGGAAGGTTTAAAAAGTTTGTTTGCAATTTTTTGCCGGAATGTGTGAGAATCTCTCAAAAGCATGAGGCATGAAAAAAAAGTGTCAAGGCCATTCAGTGCAGGACCATAGGGTAGTAGTGAAAATTCGAATTTTAAATTGAAATTCAATGTGGCAACATATATTTTTTTCCAGTTTCTTTTTTTCAAGAGATGATGTACTTTGTGGATATATATTTATTTTTTTGAAAAACAACTTAGTGAGTTGTACAGAGAGTCAAAGGTTAGCACTGTGTTCAATGGGATTTTTTAGTGGTTCATAACCTGCCTAGTCGTGGTTACAATACAGTGTTTTCGTGCAAACCGCGCCTCTAGTGGTTGACACCCAACCGTTAATGGAGGGTAAAAGTTCCTGGAATTATCCGATTGGTGGAAAATGAACCGAGCTTGTAAGTGTGAATAAAATTTTTAAAGTGCATGTTTTGGAAAAGATATAAAATATTGGTGACTATTGTCTTCTGAAATGTGTGAGAGAAGATCAAAATTGGGTGGGAGTAGGTAAAAATATGTCTATTTCATTCAGTGCGAAACTGGACGGGAGTATAGGAAGCTCCAAATTTAAAGGCAAAATTCACATGGCGACCTATATTTTTTTTCAGTATCTTTTTTTCATGAGATGATAAACTAAATGGATAGCTGGTTGTTTTTGAGCAAATCAGCTTGATGAGATGGGGAGAGCAGGAAAGATTAGTACTGTCGTCAATGGGGAAAAAAAAACACTGCATTGTTACCTCGTTCGACACAGGTCTTCAACCGGACTCCAAGCAGTTATCTCCCTTCGTATGCCTTGATATCGAGTCATACCAGGGGAGATAACCGCTCGAGATTGGTTTTCAACCTCAAGAAATTTCAGTTTAAAACGCGCCGACAACAGTTACTAACACCCTTTGTTGTTTCACCTTCGGTGTTATTCGGAACTAACAACCAGTGTGCTTTATTTTCAAGAATGACGGGGCATTATTAAGAAGAATAACCGGGCATTCTTTCAAATAATTCAGGGTTTCTAATACAAACAGCTAACCTGACCAGCTGGATTCAATACTATAAAACTTTTACCATTGTATTTTCTATCTAGTTATATAACTGACTAAAATGAATCTGTATCTGTATCTGTATAGTACATCCAAGATGCCAATTTCGGCTTTAAAAGGACGGGTGTCGGGGGGCGCAGCTTAAAAGGTGTCCTCTTTCACAAAGCACGACTCAAAGCTCCCGATGTCGGCTTGGTTTACAGTGGTCTCCTTTAGATGGTTCCAATCAATGATAGTTCTTGGGAAGAAGGGCTGTCTGCATTGTTCTGACTGTGAGCGTGTTATGTTAAATGCCCTTGTCTTATTGATTTGCGACTTTTCTACAACATTTGTACAGTCAAAGCCAGTGATTTTGGGGCTTTAATACGCCGTTTTGGGTGGGGCTTGGTTAGGTATTTGTCAGGCGGTATAGCCGGGATCGACCCCTCTACGACTTCGTAGAATAGACTCAGTCGTTTGTTTTCTACGGACCTCTATTGGCATTAGGTCTAATTTTCTGAGCATGTCAGTTACACAGCCTTCTTCTTTGGATTTATAATTTCTGGTAATAAATCTGGCTACCTTCCTTTGTATTTTTCAAGTTTTGAGATGTCGGGTTTACTGTATGGATCCCAAACCGATGCGCTATAGTCGAGGAGTGGGCAAACCAGTGTTGTAGATGCGGTTTTGCGACACTTTTCGGGGTTATGAGCTAGGTTTCTGCGTTTAAAGCCTAATGGTGAATTGGCTTTTTTTGGCAATGTGATTGATGTGGGTTGTCCATTTCAGGTCGTTGGATATTTGGACTCTCAGTTATGGGTTGGAGTCTACTTCTAGGATGTGATTGTTTAGAGAGTAAATTGTTGTCTTTTCTTTCTTATGCTTATGATGTAGCACATTTTAGCACTAAATCTCATGCCCCATTTGGCAGCCCATATTTCTAGGTTTCCAAGATCTTTTTGCAGTTTAGTGTGGTCTTCGAAGTTCTTTATTTCCCAGTAGAGTAGGCAGTCGTCGGCAAATAGCCTTACTCGTGATTGTACTGAATCTGGCAAGTCATTGATGTGTCACGGGAATAGTAGTGGGCCGAGCTCTGTGCCCTATGGTACAACGGAATCTACCTTAACTTCCCGTGAGAACCGCCCGTCGAGCGCGATTTTCATTTTCCTTTTGGTCAGAAAATTGTTCAACCATAAGTGGATTGGTCCTCTAATTCCGTATTGGTGGATCTTGTGCAGTAATCTTTTGCCTTTTAATCATTAGGACTTTAAAAAAAATATGGCAAATTGACAGATCTTTGAAAATGCTAATGGTTCCTTTCAACCCATTTAAAGTCATAACTAGAAAATAAAATTTTCTAGATGATACAATTGTAAAAGTTTTATAGTATTGACCCCTGACCTGACCGAGGTTTTACCTACAGTTTTTACTGAAACATCATTGCTGTTGTCTTCAATGAGTTATTTATTTATTTATTTATTATTTATTTATTTATTTAATGGTGTTTAAGGTCACAGTCTTGTGCACAATGTCTAATCATGACCGTGACAGTTTTACGGGTGGAGGTAGCCGGAGTACCCGGAGAGAACCGCCGAGTAACGACGAGCAGCTGCCAGCTCCCCAACATCGTAACACCGCACTGCAACACAGGCATGGTTAGATTGGTTGAAGACATGCGCACCATCGACGTGCAGTTCGCCTAAGTACACGGCGTCATCGTGCCCCCACGTGGACAATCGGGGTTAAGTGCCTTGCCCAAGGACACAACGCGGGAGGCCGAATCGATTGCTCAGACGGTCACCCATCCGAGGACTAACCGAGCTCGACGCTTCAATGAGTTATCCCAAACGATAGCACACCTGTAAAACTGTTCACATTTTCAAATTTAATTTCCCCCAATGTGATGAAATGATTTTATTTTCTCGCATTAAAACATGAATTTAATGTAAAGAGGGTTCTAAGTCGAACCAGATTGTTTTGGAGTCGCAAAGAGAATTTCCAGAAGTCACCTAACAAAGCACGGCCAACGCCGAGATGGGCAAACACCGTTTTGGCGCCAAGTCTAATGTGTATTGTGATTATACTTTCCAAATTTCGAATGGCAAACAAGCCAGAAAAAAAAACAGACTGCCGTCTGCAAAATGAGGTCCCCTGCATAGCAAGGGTAGTATCACTAAATTTACCCTCTGTGAACTTCAATTTAAATCAGGGTCTCAAAACTAAACAGAAAGGGATACCCAGAGGATAAATTGGCCCACTGCATGGGATAGGATCATCAAATTGACCCTCTGGGGACCTCATTCTGCAAATGTCAGACTGCTTACACTCTAAAATTAGTTTGGTGGTTAAAAATTAACCAAAATCAACTGGGTTGAGTGAATATGAACCCAAATGGGTTCATATTCACTCAGCCTAGTTGATTTGGGTTGATTTTTAACCCAACTGGTTTTAGAGTGTATTTTCGAGCCTGAGCTTCATAAGTATGTATGACGTCAATCAATCAGTATTAGATTGTTATAGTATGTTTACTTATTGTAATAAAAAAAACCTCGAAATGCACTTCAAGAAAATCACGTCATGTGAAATCGTTATCCTGAGTTAATTCCATCATTCACAGTTGCAAAATTATGAAACATCGAAAACTGATCATTCCTGCAAAAGATCTGATTTAATGCTAGGAGAGTGTGAATTGCTCAAAGTTCTCAGCTTGAGCATTTGTTTAGCACATATTCAATTCCCAGAAGAATACCAAATAATAATAACCTGATAATTCTGTCATAAATGTGTTGGCATTTTAGTTACTAGAATCAATTTTATGTCCCCTTTCACGGATTCATTTTCAAAAAGTTTTTTCGGTAGTAAATTTCCAACTAGGGGGAGGAACCGGGGGGGGGGGGGGGTGAGGAATTCACTACCCTACACCCCCCAATCGGAAACCTATAGCCACATCCCTGGCTCTACAACATACTAAATTTTCGTGTAAATCGAACACTTCAATTTTTCCGACGTTGTTGTCCCTCCGTCACCCGACGACGAGCCCAGACGAATTCTTCGTTGGCTAAAAAACTGATTGCATTTTTTGATAGGTTTTTTTTTTTTATCGGAGAACATATTTCCCAAATTTCTTGGGTGAGAAGCTGGCAGATGTTGAACTTTCAAGAAAAAAAACCCATCAGTTCCTCTGAAATCTCATAGCTGTGGGTATTATTTATACAAAGCTGTGCGTATTTGAAAATCAGTGTTTTAAATGAGAAATGTGCAACATAACCCCTAAATTTGAAATGACGTTAAAAAGTAAAAAATACTGATAAATCGAAAAACAGAAAAAAACGACTCTCTCCTATTTTTGAGCTCCACAACATAGTAAAATTTAAAAAAAAATCCGACTCATTTTAATTTCTTATCCTATGACCTCCAAAAATCCGACTCATTTTATTTCTTTACCCTATCATCCCCACCCCCATGACACCACCCCATTAGTCGGTCATATCGGTTAGGAATTTCCTTTGGCAGCTCCATATTTTTAGATATGATTTTTGTTGGAGATCATATTTTTTTAAACTTTGAAAGTGGAGGGGTTAATAGAGAAGTTGATGTGAAAAGATAAAAAAAAACACTTAAAAGTCGCATCGCCCACATCGCGGGCAAAAATTCGGAAATTTTCAAGGTCAAAAACTGTGCCAAATTTGGGGAGAATCGGTGCACTTCAAGTACCCTAAATCGTGGCTGAATAAACAAAAAAAAA
Source organism: Pictodentalium vernedei (assembly GCA_031216915.1). Classification (NCBI taxonomy): domain Eukaryota; kingdom Metazoa; phylum Mollusca; class Scaphopoda; order Dentaliida; family Dentaliidae; genus Pictodentalium; species Pictodentalium vernedei. The sequence continues at coordinate 303,400,990 of CM062291.1, read as the reverse complement.
AACGATCCCAATAAGTCATTCCAACTTTGTTGGATAACATAACCCTTTGAACTCGCAAGACCGATGTTTCGGTCCAAGGCATAATTTTGTCCTTTTTTGTCTTATTATAAGAGGTCCATACACTGGGCATCGATGATAAAATAATAACTGCAGTCTGCATTTATCCTCCTGCAATCCTCCCTGTATATTGATATTAGACTGACCCATCTGACTAAGTGTACACCGAGCAACTGTCAGACACTCCAACATGCACAGGAAGATTTAGTAGCGGTCAAATGAAGTCCACCATCGTGCAGTACGTATAGTACACCTCAATCCACAGTCTCATCGTTCCTCCACGTGGGCATTCGGGAAACATCACAGTGAACCATGTCATTAACTCCACCAAGCATCTGGCAGTGAATATTCAGAAGAGCCATAAACGGAATCATCATATCAATCAAGTAACAAAGAAGGCGAACTCCACTCTTGCCTTCCTGTGGTGGAACATCCATCAATTGCATTCAACGCCCCCGTAAAACTGGAACGAGCTCGTTCCAAAGAGGGGCCATAACCTATGTTTTTGAGAGAAACATGAAAAATTGATAAAAATTAATTGTCGATTTTTGTGAATTTTGTGGCCGTTACGTTGGGTAAAGGGTTAAGATTGCCAGCCTTGAAAGTTCTCCAGAGTTACTGAGAACGGAGTTTACTTGTTCCTTCTGGTGAGGCAAATGCATCAACAGAACTCATGCTGTGGTTCTGAGTGAAACGAGTGACTTCAAGGCACTAAACAGCCAACGTTCCGGTGTAAGCTTCAACTCTTCAGTTCATACATCACGCACATATATAAAATACTGGGTCAAAAAAGAAAGTATAATAGAAACAAATGTGAAAAAATAGCATAAAGGATGAAATATAATAGTTCTAATGTTGCATGTTTATGGACAAGAAGTCATGCAAAGAATTTAATGACATGTTGTTGTCCACCCAACAGTATACAATTTTGCTACGGTTTTCAAAATAGCACGTGCTACCCGATAATGTCAAATTGAATGGGTGACCGACGAATTTCTGTGTGTTATGTTGTGCTAGAGAGAGCCTGGGTTATTGAGAAAACACGCTAGTTTTTGTCTTCCGACATTTTTAAAAATGCCAAGGTTAATCGAAAATCAGAGGTTACGTGCCATTGGTATGCATGAGGCTGGGATACCTCCAGATGAGCTCGCTGTTGAGTGAGGCCACTATTCACCGTCTCATTGGAAGGTATAGAACCACTGGATCTACTGCCGACCGACCACACGGCATCCGAAGTAGGCGTCCATACCACGGATCAATCCTTACCCAGTGTCATCGTACCGTCAGAATGGAATGGGTACGTCAGTAGTGTGTTCGCTGGACTCGGCAGAGTTGGAGCACAGTTCTTTTTAGTGATGAATCACGATTTTGTCTACGTCGCGCTGAGGTAGGGCAAGTGTGTATCGCCATCGAGGAGAAGGGTTTTTTGATGCTTGCGTGCTGGAATGCGACCGTTTCGGCGGGGGTAGTGTAATGGTTTGGGGCAGGAATATCCTTGCACCATAGAACGCAGTTGATCTTCATCGATGGTAATCTGAATGGACAGGATATAGGGACGAAATTCTTAACACCGTTGTTGTCCCGTTCTTCAACGCTAACGTGAAGTTGTTCCAGCAAGAAAATGTCCGATGTCACGTGGCGTGTATCTGTCGTGACTTTCTTGAGAGAAGAACAGAGCATCGAACTTCTTCCCTGGCCCCGCCAGATTTGTCGCCATTCGAGCATCTTTGGGATCAATTGGACCGTCGGGTACGACTTCATGATCTTCAGACGTTAGGCGATTTACGTAATGTTCTATGGAAAGAGTGGAACGCAATACCACAGGGTGACATCCAGAGACTTATCAGGTCCATGCGCCGTCGATGTCTTGCCACTCAAGAGGCAGACGGTGTTACGGTGGACATACACGCTATTGACCCCATGTCTGAATTGCGACGTCCTGGCGTCACCTGGCAATAGTAAGAACATGAAATTATGCACATTCAGACAGCTAGACCCGAAATATGAATTTACAATAATTTGTTTGGGATTCAAGTCGATAACACTAAAAAAATTGCTCCTCAAAGTTTATTATACTTTCTTTTTTGACTCGGTATATATTCAAATGTCTGCGATATGAGAGTGAATAGCCTGGTGAACAGATTTATTCTCGAACTTGTAGGGATTAGGGAAAGAAATGGACAGCTCTTTTGACGCACCTTTGTTAGATGATTCGTTTCTTGTATCTGTAATGAGGGCGGATACTCTGGTAAAAATACTTTTTCTCGAACTTTCAGAAACTAGGGGGGAAATGGAGAGTTCTACAGACGCGCTGTTGTCAGCTGATGCGTTTCTAATGCTGTTTCGTAATTACTTAGGTGGAGTTTTATAATTTGCTCTTCAGTAAGACTGGAAAGGTCAAACAAATTACTTCATTCTTAAAATTCTGGGATACACACCAATAACACGATTTTAGAAAAAAAACAGCAGCGCCGTATGGAATTAATTAGAAGCAATCATAATTTTCTTAGTGGTGCTAATAGACAGGGTGAAAGGTTAAAATATATTGCAGTGCACCCATTCGCTCGCTACCGAAAGTTGCCAGGCAGCGCCGGCTCGTCCTGTGGGCCAATATCCCCCCCCCCCCTCCCGCTCGTATAGAGAGGAAGGGGGCAGTGGGAATTATTTGCGTTCCCACACTATCCGCCAATTAACAGCCCATTTGCCAGCAGATATATAGGCAAATGATGCAACGCAATTATTGGAAGGAAAATATGTGGTATTTCTGTGTGTTAAGAACAGTTCAGTAATTTACACCTTTCTTTAACCTTTTACCTAACATGAAAAGCAGACGACACAGGCAAACGAAATTCTCAAATAACAATTTTTTTTTCAATTTTTATCTCGAAAACATAGGTTATGACCCCTCATTGGAACGAGCTCGACGATGTTTTTGAGACAAAAAAATGAAAATATAATGAAAATTAATTGGCGACTTTTGTGAATAGCGCTGGCCGGTTTGGACTTTATGTTGGGTACAGGGTTAAGACTCCCAGAGGAAAGAATTTTGCTTCTTTGGGCACCAGTTTTTTTAATTTTCTGCCACCGGGCCAAAACATGAATAACGCATGGTCGACAAGTGCGTTAAGTGTCTCACGGTCCAAATGCAAGTCCTGGCCGTGGGAGTAACCCCCACCGCCACTGATGCCAGGGCGCGGGAATCCTATTAATGGGAGTGGGGAATTAAATCCGTGCACGTCGTATGCAGGGGCAAGCGGAGCAGCGAATTGTCTTTTTTCGGGGTTGGCAAATCTCGTTATCACCTGGGATATGTGCATGGTCAAAACGCCAAATTTCGAACTATCACCATCTAGACATGACTCCCAAAACTTTTTGCTACCCCAACATTGGCCCGATACAACTTTCATACAGCATAGAGCCCCAAAATGGTCTCCATATCTATGACTTGGTTTTGCCCGTGACATGCCGCCTAGTGGTGGTCTAATATTGTTTCGTTTCCTATGTGATATCTCCTTCCTCTAAAAAGATACGGTTCGGACACGAAAAAGGTTAATGCGCATGCCGTTTCCATGTGGTGACCTTTATCTGTGGCTTTGACTTTGGTGGTTCAGTCGTTAATTTTGTGCGCGACACACCGTTTAAGGGTTGGCCATATGCTGTTTAAATTTCAATGTGATATTTCCTTCCTCTAAAAAGCTATGTCCTGGACGCGAAAAAGTTGAAAAATGAAGCAGTAACAATCATTAGTATCACGAATACAACCCATATTTGATGGTCATTCGATCTCTCCCTCGTCACCGGTGCGCGACCTCGGATATTTCGTGGATGAGCACCTGTCTGCTAACAGTCATGTCACACAGGTGTGTCGGATATCCTACTACCGCCTACGAAATATTAGCAGGATGCGCGGCGTTGTGGACGAAGAGATCGCGAAACAGTTAATCCATGTATTTGTCACCAGCCGCTTAGACTACTGTAATTCTCTACTTTATGGTTGTAAACAGTCCCTGCTGCAGAAACTCCAGCTTGCTCAAAAGTGCGCAGCGAGAGTCATTTTAAGGAGGAGGAAATCATGTCATACCACACCCCGTCTTTACCACCTTCATTGGCTCCCTATTGAAGAACGCATCACATTCAAAGTTCTTATCACCCTCTATAAATGTCTTGATGGATTGGCACCATCATACCTTAGCAATCTAGTTCAGCGCTATGTTCCCTCAATATCTCTAAGATCCTCATCTGCGAATAAACTCTGCCATAACCCAGACAGTAACGGCAGGTGATCGGGCCTTTTCAGTTGCTGGGCCTTTTCTCTGGAACACCCTGCCTGATCACCTGCAGTCACCACAAACTGACAAATCAGTCAAAACTGGCATTAAAACTCAACTTTTCAAAAAATTATACCCAGAACCAGTTCTTTTTGAATTAATTTAATTTATAACCCAAATTACGAAATTTCACAAAGCATATGTCTTCTTTATTTTACTTGTAAGGCTTGAGAGCACTTACGTGGATTCATTGGCTCTAAACTGTATTTATTATTATTATTATTATTATTATTATTATTATTATTAGCGTAGTATTTGTCGTAGAAGTAACGGAAACTGATTAAGTCGTTTTACGGTGTACCGAGTATATGAGCCTCCCTTTTATTTTATGTGAAGACATTTCATCACCACATTTCAGCTACAGGTGAAATGGGACGTGTCTTTTAATTAAAAACCTTCTGGGGACCATTTTCAATTTTCTCACCATATGATGGATAGAAAAATCAACCATGTAAGGGCGTTTCTGAACGATTAAATCCATCGTAATTGTCAGAATGACTTTGTTCCCGAAATTCGACAATGTCCCCGAAACTATAGTAGGACCACCCCCTCTCTCTCCCTGGCAGGCACTGCTTTGTTACTCAATAACTGTTCTAAATTGATTGGAGAGTCCAAAAAGGCAGTCTTCAATAAAATATAATGACAAACTATTCCCCGACGAGACAAAGAAAAACAAGGATTACGCATCGCCTATGCGCCGTCGAGTTTTTTCAGATCTGTAAGCTTTGTCATTATAAGAAAATCAAATCCACTGATATTTGTCCAAGTTATCTCGCTTCCGAGTTGAAAACAGGCAGAAATGAACTAATTAAGGGCCATAATTCCGCTCAGTATGGACGAACCGCACTACTTTTTGAACTCATTCCAGACATCTTTAAGAATGGCTCACATTCCAAATATTGACCAAACCCATTGATATTGTTTAGGTTATCGCACAAAGAATCTGAAACAGTCAATGAAAGTGTCAATGACACTGTGGCTTAACATGGCTGTGTCTTGTGTTTGAAGAAAAGGATAATGTTCAATGTTTATGAAAGGATTATGAAATATGACAAGAATTGTGATAATTGAGGATAAGTTAATTTCTGTTCCCTGTGAGCTATATTTCCAATAAAAATAATTTGAGGTGTAGACTGTACTAAAGAATTGAGTGGTGGGTTAACGTGGCCTTCACAGTTAATGTATATCAACCAAAGTTACGAAGTTATTGCAGTGAAATTATTTCAAAACGAGTCATCCTATCAAGTTACAAAGAAATTCCTTCATAAAACGGCCTGTAGGCTGTGTTAAAGATTTTTGAGCTTCAAGCCCCTGTAGCCGTCATAGTTGACGAATCGCGACCAAAAAGGGGACGTTCTCATCTAGACATTATATGGAGTCATCCTACGAAGTTGCAATGAAACCCCTCCATAAATACGACCTGTCGATTGTGCTAAAGGTTTTCGGGTTTTGGGCTCGGGCAGCCGTCATGGTTGACATATCGCGACCAAATGGAGCAGTTCTCATCTAGACATCATACAGAGTCATCCTACCAAGTAGCAATGAAATCCCTCCATATTAAATACGACCTGTAGACTGTGCTAAACGATTTTGGGTTTCGTGCTTGGGCGGCCGTCACGGGTTGATAGATCATGACCAAAAGGGGGCGATCTCACCCAGACAATATACAGAGTCATCCAACCAAGTTACTATGAACGCCCTTCATACGTACGACCTGTGGACTGAGCTAAAGGTTTTCAGCCATCACGGCTGATTGATCGCAACTAAAAGAGGACATTCTCATCTAGCCATGACCCCAAACTTGCATATGAAATTTCGTGACGATCGGACAAGAACTACGGGGTGGAGCCTTGGCTAAGGGAAAATGTGAACAGACTCAGACTCACAGACTTTCGCGCGCGTGATGGTAATAGCTTATCTTGACTTGGTCAAGTTAAGCTAAAAATAACTAATTAAAGGTCACAACTCCGCTCAGTATGGCCGAACCACAACGGATTCTGAACTCAAGCATGACATTGGTAAGAAAGTCTCACATACCAAACATTGAGCAAATCCATTAATATGCATGTGTTCCAGTGATCGTGTTAACGAGCTGCAAACAGCCAAAAGTTAATTAATTAAGGACCAGAAGTTCGCTCCTTATGACCAAAGCATGCAAGACATTGTTAAAAAAACACCCACATACCAAATATTCACCAAAATCCATTAGACCTTTGCCTAACATGAACAGCAGACGACACCTGTAAATCAATTTCTTCAATAACTAATTTTTTTCATTTCTTGTCTCAAAAACATAGGTTATGATCCCTCATTGGAACGAGCTCGTTCCAATGAGGGGTCATAACCTATGATTTGGAGACAAAAAATGAAAAAATAATGAAAATGAAATGGCGATTTTTTTAGAAAAGCGCTGCCCGGTTTTGGCCGTTACGTTGGGTAAAGATTTAATATTTATTCAAGTTATCGGGCTGACGAACAGAAAACAGGCAAAAATAACTAAGGGTCATAACTCCGCTCAGTATTGCCAAATCGCACAGGTTTTCAAGGCTCGCCTGCCAACCGACTTTCTTGGGAGGTGAGAGTGGGATGACAGCGCTTACACCCCAAGAATTTCTCCCCTATTGACGAATACACGAAACAACAAAATTGCCGGACAGACGAGTCATTCTGGCTTGCTGAAAAGGGTGCCATCTACTCAACATGAAACAAAAAGTTGTAATTCGTCGCGTTTCTTGCTACGCACACCTTCTCTGTTATCAGTTCCACGCAGGAACAATTGGGCGTTACGTTAAGTAATTATTATTAAGTTCTGTTATTCTGTCGGGTTTCAAGGCGTCAGTTTTCTTTGAATGTGGTGCATCTGTTAAGTTAAACATATGTGGCCTAATAACTTCACAGATTCGCTGTCATTATCAAATTAATGAAGTAAAAATGTATAGGCGTTTTCCACCAATTCGAACAAATAACACTGGAAACGCATAACTATGTTAAGTGAACCGCGCAGAAATGTTCCTAATGATTGTACCAAGATGTACTTGTTTACATCTCAAAGAAGTCGTCCAACTGTGATGTTCTCAATGGGCGAGTGTTACAACCCATAAATGCAAACTAAAATACACAGCATATTTATTTATTGAGGTTTATTGACACTTTCGACATTCAAGGTCACCTCGTTTCGGACAGTCTTACGGGTGGGGGAAGTCGGGAGTGCCCGGAGAGAACCACCGAGCAACTGCCAATCTCCCCAACTCCACACAAGCAGGGTTAACATTGGTAGAAGACAAGTGCACCATCGACGTGCCGTACTCCTTAGTACACAGCGCCATCGTGCCCCGCGTGGGCAATAGGGATTAAGTGCCTTGCCCGAAGACACAACGCAGTTACCCCTGGAGGGGGTCGAACCGTGGACCTTTCGGTTTGAAGTCCAATTCCGTAACCAATGAGCCACCGCGCTCCCAATACACGTCATAATGTACTTACCAAAAACATAGACCCTCAACTGCTCGAATTGGCGGCGACATCACCAGGAATGGTGACCAGACCACCTTCAACCGACCAGATTCGCAGTTCACGGTTGGTCCGGAAGAACCGAACTTACCTTGGCGGCCTGGTAATGAGTCAATATTCTGGACAAGTTGTGCCGTCAGTTCCGATCTGTGGAAGAGATCACGTTCGGCAATGTTTTGGAGGCCCAACTTGATTTGAAAATGCAGACTTGCACAATTGCATGGTCTCGGGAGTGGGTTCATTGATGTCGTCTACTACAAATAAATCACCGCAACATTTTCAACAAGGTTTTAATGAAGTCCACTTCGCACCGTTTGCACAGTATGGGTAACGTACAACAAATTAAGCATTTGTGATGATTTGTTCCGACTTCGCCTTCTTGGATATGGTTGTGGATGATGGATTCGGCCTCAGGGTTGGTAAGCACCGGTATTGTAGAGGTGTGTTACAAACCTGCGTGTATCTGCAATCGGTGATGCCACCCATTACAAGTCCACATTCGTTTTTGAAGTATCATCCGTTGCGTCCAGAAGTCGGGACCAGGCCTGAAAATAAGCAGTCTGACATTTGCAGAATTCAGATTGGGGTTCACAGAGGGTAGATTTAGTGATGCTACCCTGCTGTGCAGGGTAGCATCACTAAATCCAGCATCTGTGGGTTCCTCATTTTGCAGATGACAGTCAGCTTATTTTCTGGCTTGGTTGGGACCATTCTGTCTAAAGTGTATCTGGGACTTTAAGGCCACTTCCGCATCTCTCTCCTCAGATCAACCTGCCACACCGACAATTCTCCCAGGGAAGTCGGTAGATGCGGAATGATGACCTGCCAAGAGTATGCAATGGAAATCCCCCCACACCTCCAACACCACATTTGCTACTTTCTGTCGACTTGACCGACTCCGTGCCTCCACCTCCAGATCAACTGCAGCTTATGTTTGCTTCTTAGATGATCCGTAAGATACATCGGAAATCGAATTAATTATACAAGAATCCAAAAGAATACTCGATGACTCCAGCAAGCCAACGATGAGACCGGAGCCCAGGACGGAATACACCTCTACCACTACCAGTGCTGCGGCAAAAACTAATCTTAAATCTTAGATTAACCACAAACCGACAAACGTCAATGGGGCACCCTTTCACTTAATCCCCTCTCCTATCGCGATACGATATGATCCAGTACAAAATTGTATTCAGTCATAGGAGTCTAAAGGCGCTAAATTGCCCCAATAATGTCCCTGGGCGCCGTCGACGCGCGCAAACCATTGTCTAGCCGTAACATATAAGCAGATTTAGAAAAATCGTAGATGCCACACGGTCGTCTTGGAGCTAGGAATCCATACTCTGTCCAGGAACTACGCCAAGCCAAGAAGTCACGAGATGCTCTAGAAACTAGAGCCACGAAACTTTGGAATGACCCAGTGACTAGAAGCCGAGAAGACCATGTTAAATAACCTTCACAAAAGATCGAGTTGCACCGTGATGAGTTAAGGAGGTAAGTATGATAGAAATGTAGCACTTAAATTAACAGTAACGGTAGTAGCAGAAGCTGATCATATGAGAGATAGAGGCAGACGTAGTGCTAGCTAGTAGTAATGTGGGTGGTAGAGACCCTTAAAAGTGGCAGTAGGGAACTCCGCTGTTGTGATGTGGAAGCAATCAGGTGGATTAATGCAGTGCTAGTTATTTTCCAGTGCTAGTGTTCCCAAACAACAGAAGGCCATTAACAAAGCTGCCTTCAATATTGGCCCACATTAGTCCACATAATGGCCCACACTGGTTCGTATAACGGCTCAGACTGGTCATCAAACGATGTTCTTAAATAATTCGCATATATCTGCGCGTCTTCTATGTTTCTGAAATGCAAAGAAGCTGGTGAAATGTATCAAACAAGAACACCTCAGTTCTTCCGCTCAGGAATCAGTGTCGGAAACATGGACAGAAATCACCCGGATCCACTCTATCAAGGGTGTCTGTGAATTGAGGATTCGGACTGAAATCCCACACTGAATTAAGGACTCGGACTCAATTTCGGCTCAAGTTTTTATGTTGAATTGCCATTGAATTTCATCCTTTTTCAGTACTTCATTTGTTGCAATGCGAAATATATAAAAATCCTCAGCCTCATGAGCGAAACAAAAAACGTCTGTTATCGTGCCATGACATGTTACCGATGGTCGTCATATCAGAGGCGTGTGCCCCAGGGTATCTTAAATATAGATTACATCACGATGTGTGGCTTCCAGGAAACCAGTCTATGGTCGGTCGCCCACACCCTCGTTTAAACCTTTACTCAAAGGATCGCCCAATCGGCTCAGGGTTACTCAAAATCCTAATTAAAACCTTTTGGTCTTCCTTTCTAATCTTTACCTTCCATTCGAAAATTATGATACCTCATCGGAAAGTATCTGGTTCCATTGAGTGTCATAAGCTGTGCATTTTACAGCAAAAAAATTAAATTATAGAGAAAGAGCGAAGGCAGTGGTGAGGGTGAGGGACAATACCACGATATGCAGATCTATCACACCTTGAATCATACAACAACTGCACAAGTGAATATAGACCTGTATTTTTTCCTCCATTGATAATACCTACAGTCCTAACAATGGCTTTCGGAGAGATTTGTTCTTTGCTTTTCGGAATGAAGATATTGTTTATAGAAACGTAACCGGCTCTGAATTTGGAATTCATTTAACCCTTTACCTTACCTTATAGTAGCAACGGCACTTGCTAAAAAATTTCTCGAAACACTAAAATGTTTAATTTTTTGCTTAAAAAACATAGCTTATGACTCTGGCCGTTTACAGTTGGTAAAGGGTTAAAATGTGACACGCAATTTGAAAGCAAGCAATTGGTTAAATAATGGGATCAAAACCGCCCAAATTAAAAACGGACAGGTCTGTCCCCACCCACCCACCCAGCAAACCGAGCCATTGGAGGCCGTTGACCGCCAAAGGTTCTATTTTTGACCCGGTAAGTAGGATAGAAGGGGGGGGGGGGGGGTAGCGCTACAAAATCCCCTCTGTGCGTTTCTGGCCCGCAGAAACCACGACTCCCCCACCCCTCCGACCGCCCTATTGTCCCCAGATTGAACCGTCCATTACTTTTTCACATTTGTAACGAGGTTTTGTTCAAAATTATGTTGATCAATTGCGTTTTTCCTTGTTTTAAAAAAACAAAAACAGAAATAAAATAAAATGCGTTTTTCCTTTATTTAATTTTTAAAAAAATCGTTCGGCAAATCTTTTTGCTATCTCTTGTCAGCTTGATACAGTTAAATATACAGCACGTACCACAAACTCTCAGTATAAGAATAATAAACTTGACTCCGAGTTCGAGTCCTTAATTCAGTGTGTGATTTCTGTCAGAGCCCCGAGTCCTCAATTCATATCTGTAACTCTATCAAGGGCGATACCGGTAATTTTATGGACCAATACTGGTCTAAGAAGATATTTTGGCCATGGTGAGCCTGAATGTGCGATTTGGTAGGTTGTCTCAGTCAAATGGAACAATATGATTGATTGAATCTGCCCAAAGGTGAAAAGGACCAGACACAAGAGGCCCCAGTTGTTTAAAGAAGGAGTTTAGGTGCTAGAAACCAATATGGGGGAAACTCCAAAAGGTCCAAAACCACGCGCTCAGGGTCGCCCCCGTGCACCCTGGGATACACGTATCAAACTACTCCACGACGGAGCAGAAATTCCAACCAAAGAGGACCGCCTCGCCTCCCTAGCCGCGAAAAATCGCGACCGCCTCGCCGACAGTCAACTAATATCCGAACTCCAGGACATTTGCGCTAGCCGACAAAAAGCTAAAAATGCCATATTTAACCACCCCGTAAGTAGGAATCAAACCGCGGAGGAACGAACAGAAAAGAACACCCTCAGGTGAGGCGTTTAAACGTGAAAGCCTGCTCCCCTCCTTCAATCTTGATCTCATCGTACGTAACCAAGACGGCCAATCTCAACTCTAATTGAAATCAAACCGCGGAGAAAAGAGCAGGAAAGAACACCTTCGGGTGTGGCATTTAAGCGTGAAAGCCTACTATTCTCCCTCACTTTAATCTCAACAGACCTAATTGAGATGACCCATATCGACTAATAGACGTATCAAAGAGCGAGAAAAAGAGCAGAAATAACACTCTCGGGTGTGGCATTTAAATGTGAAAGCCTGCTCTCCTCCCTCAATCTCAACCTACATAATTATGACCCACATCGACTCTAATACGAATCAAGCCACAGGCGTGGCATATAAATATCACAGTCTGCTCTCGCCCCTTTTAACTTTTAAACACAAACCACTCTACCAAAGATGGCCCCCCTTACTTTGTTCGCACTCTTACTCCACTGGATGCAACCTACTGATTCTGGGTTTTTTTCTATTTTAAGCAGGTACCGACAGTTGTATGTGTTTTTGAATCATCCACCTCCCAATAATCGCTATGGTATTGGATCAACTCTAACCGCTATGGTACAAAATAACCGCTCTGGACTTCCTCCACTCCATCCTTAGAAATGGTCATCCACCTCCTGGGAGGCGAGCGTTGGTCCTGCGTCCCACTATTGTCCCTTTTTGTAAGTGCCAGTAGAGCGCATTCTACCCCGGCCAAATATGTTATCGTGCAGGCCTGCCCCAGAACCAGGAAGTTCGGGTCTTTCTGTGGGTGGTCCCCGTTGTTGTATTTTCTCCACGACCTGATGTAATCCTAAAAACAGAACCTAACAAAGAAGCCAACTCCGCCAACCATCGATTGTCTGAGGCAGACTATACCAGCCAATGATGGCCCACCACAACAAGTCCATCCTTTAAGTGGCAGATTATACTTGCCTGGATACAACCTCTCGCATTGGTCCTCAACCAAGGGTTTAGACCAAAAAACATCAAAAAGACGAGCCACAACTCCCAAGAACACCATAATCCCGGACATCTGCCGAGTACCCGACCCTTTTCCCCCTTTGACTCGCCTATACATGTTGCTAAAACCCTATTCTACAGTTAAAGAAGGTCGAAAGGGGCTTGCCCTACAGCGTACCTGCGCGCCTTCGGCACGCGAATCCATTTAATTGGCATCATATAACCATTCATAGACATTCACACCTCTGATCGCAGTGTGAACATCTCAACTAGAACAACATGGGAGCACTGGATTTACCTACAACACTACTCTCGTCCCATCACCTGGACTGTCCAGTAGATGGGTGAGAGCGTCTATCTGACTTTGGAATTTAGTACGACTACCAATGAGAACAGGCCCGTCGGAACCGGGGGGGGGGGGGGGGGGGCTGGGTTGGTGGTTTCTCCACACGAGATGCCCACTGGTTACAATATTCCGACATTGCTGTTAATGATTACTGGATTGAGTGGGTTCCATGTGGGCTTTCTTCCACGAATAAAACTGACAGTCGTGTTTTCGCCTAATTGTGGAAAGCTATGTTAAACCCCAACCAACCACAGGGTAATTCATTGCATGTTCACTATTCCTGTCATTCTGCTCGGAAATCACGCTGAATTGATAAGAGAGCTGACGTATTTCCTTATTGACGATGTATTTGCTCAGAATCACTCAGAATGCATATTTGTACAGCTTAAATTAAAAAAATTCCAGGACCCCCACCAACGAGACGGGGAGGTACCCCCCTCGTTCTCACTCCCACTCGCCTCTTCGCGGTTTCGGATGACGCTTTGCGTCATAGGAATATACGATTTATTTGCTCAGAATCAACCAGAATGCATGTTTTTACATCTTAAATTCGAAAATTTTCCCGGGGGAGGCCCCCGAACCCCCACCAACGAGACGGAGGATACCCCCCCCTCTCGTGTTCACCCCCACTCGCTGCTCGGATGACGCGTCGCGTCATGGGAATATAGGTCCTACCCCCCCCCCCCCCCCCCCCAAATAAAATTAGCTTACTATGCCCCTGGATTAGAATTATGAACGTATCACTGAATGTATAACATGCACCTGCATATGTTGATGTGCAAACGTTTTGAGCAATTCAAAAGCTACCAGAATGCTTCCTTTGATTGCCCTTTTCAAAAAATTTTCTGGGGGAGTAACCCCCCTCCCCTTCAAAAAGCTCGTGCCTTCAGCACTCGCGCCAGATGCCTTCAGCATCTGGATACCCCATACCCATTTAGTATCAGCCAGTTCACCCAAATTAGCAATATCAGCCCCCCCCCCCCCCACCCCCAAATAAATTTCGTTCCGACGGGCCTGGAGAACATCACACCACCCCCATGGGTAGAGATAGCACCTTTAGTGAGAGGATCCCCTCTCACATTGGTCCTCACCCAAGGGGATCTGGAGGCCCTGAAAAGAGAAGACTGAGAAGAAAGAGCCCATCCAACAAGCAGGGGAATGTCCGACGCTTGGGGGCGTTCTTGGAGAAGAAGAGAGAGAAAGGTGAGGAAAAGAAAGAGCCAGAAGCGGCCGCCACGTCCCCTCCCAGACCCATCCAACTACCGGCTGCCCAGCCGGAGTTGTCGGGTGAGAAGGTGTCTGTGGAGACTGAGGCGGAAATGGAAGTTGCCCTCTCGCCACTTCCCGATCCGCACTCACCTCTCCATTTGGAACCAGATCACCGGGATCTGCACACACGCCTGGAGCAGATTAAACAGGACAGCCAGAAACGCCAGGAAGAGTGAGACCGGTATCAAGAGGAAGCAGAACACCAACAGCTACTCGGGATGATCAAAGGGATAACTACCAAACCGGCGGAGGTACAGTCACAACAAAAGCCCCAGACACTCCCACACCACTCCTAACTACTCCAGATTCGGCAAGTACTAGACCATACGAGCCAAGTCAGTCACATCCGGGCAATCTCCCAACAACGCTGACGGCCACGGTCTCTCCATCCAAACCACCTCCTCTCAAGAAAAACAGAAAAGACACAAGCGCCGCTGAGTACCCATACCTTCTGCCCCTTAACCACTGCCAGACAAGATTTAAACGCCACAGCTAAAGAGGGTCGAAGGGGGCTTGCCCCACACTGTCCCCGCGCGCCTTCGGCGCACAAAAACCTTTACATCTGCTTTGTGTCATGCATCAGTTCTGAGTTGTTCATTTCGTGTTCACTGGAAATCAGCCTAATGGCAGATACATGCATCATATACACAAACCATGAAGGGCCAATTGATTTGCGTTCTGTCGTGGATGCTTTAGAAAATCCTGATGAAAGTAAAATTTCAACGCAGCCTTCAAGCAAACCGTAAGGAGGAGAAGTGTATATTACCAACAACCGACAGGATGCAACTGTCGACCAGTATATGTGGGTCAATAATGGGGGTTCCTGAATACCTCGCAATAACCCTGTTCTCTCCAGGAGAGACACTAGACTGAAACAACATGTGGTCGATAGAGTGGGCGACAAACGTTTAGGAGTGCTCTATCCCTCTTTAAAGAATGACTTTGCTTTGGAACACTATCTGGGTGATGAGAGAGTTTGGCTATTGATCGACCACACAGAAATACCATTTTCAAGGAGCAAGCTTACAGACGAACGCTCAAGTCAACTCTAACTTCAATAAAAGAGCAGTGCAGAGACAATCAAGCCAGAAAATAAGCAGACTGTCATCTGCAAAATGAGGTCTCCAGAGGGTGAATTTAGTGATGCTACCCTGCACAGCAGGGTAGCATCACTACATTTGCCCTCTGTGAACCCCAATCTGAATCCAGGGTCTCAAAACTAAACAGAAAGAGGTACCCAGAGGATAAATTGGCCCACTGTATGGGATAGGATCAAATTCACCTTCTGAGGCCCTCATTCTGCAAATGTCTGACTGCTAATTTTCAGACCTGGAGACATTGAGCCAGCAAAAGGTTTATCGGAATAACCTCACAAAAAAATGTGAAACCATCTTATCAATGAATTAGGAGTCCGAAAAATAAAAAAAAACAAATTGAGAACCAACGGTATGGCGTTAATAAATGTCGGAAACTTAGTCACGGTGAAGCCTACAACACACTGCAATTAGCTTTTAACTTGGAACATTTTGTCATAGAATTTGCTTTTTTCTCAGAACTGAGGTTGGTTCTTGCAAACAAAGATGTGTTAAATGAAGTCGACCGTGTGCTTGGAGCCAGAGATTCGGACCCCGTTCTCATGTCATATGACACGACGTTTTGCTTAGGAGACATCTTTGTGTCCGCTCTGGTGATACAACATCCATTTTTTAAACATAATGTGTGCTTTCTAATTGCTTTCTTCGTGCATGGACGTAAAAACCAGAAGTCACAGGTGCGGTGCGGGACGCCAAAAGAGAATACTTCCTTAAAATGCAAAATATATTAGGAAGCAAAGATACCCCCAACCATTGTGGTGAAAAACTCTTGACCAGGTGATTAATTGTAACGTAAATCATCTGATACCGGCCATATGTCACAACAATACTATCCTAACAGCAGATATCGACAAAGAAGCTTTTCAAAAAAATTACTGTTCAATATCAAGTATCAATGCTACCTCACATCATCTGCCAAATGTTCCATTAAATCCAAGTAGGCTAACCTTAAATGCTATTCAAATCTCTCCTGATGACGTTTCCAAGGCATTCAAATTTAATGTCCATAAAGGTAAATACGGCCATGAGCCCTGACCAAATAAGTCCTTATGTATTAAAGTACTACAGTTCCTCGTTACTGTAATACAAAAACCCCTGTCTACCATCTTCAATAAATACCTCAGTGAATCCTCTTTTCCATTTGAATGGAAACGAGCCAATGTTTCTCCGATCTTCAGATTTAAGGATGAGAGTGTATTCTCAAACCATCGACCGATCTCAGTCTTGAGCAGTATCGGAAAAGGGTTTGAAAAATGTATTTTCAGAAAAATATTTGCCTTCCCAGAATCAAACAGTCTTTTATCTAAATTCCAATCAGGTTTCATGCCCAAAGATTCTACAGTATACCAGCTCACAGCAATCTACGATTCTATCACTCGGGCACTAGATGAAAATAAAGAAATCAGATTTGTCTTTGTCGATATCAGTAAGGCATTTGACAAAGTCTGGCATAAAGGACTGTTGAGTAAACTTGAAAAGATAGGCATCACCGGTCATTTGCTTTCTTGGTTTAAATGCTATCTCGATCAACGAGAACAAAGAGTTGTAATCGGTTCAAAAAACTCAAAATGGAGATTTATAACTGGTGGTGTTCCTCAGGGTTCAATACTTGGTCCACTCCTATTCTTGATATACATTAACGACATCGTGGATGGAATTGAATACGATATACCAGACGATACCTTGATATCGATAATTGTAGAAGAACCGACTGAAGCTGCAAGATTAATCTCATCCGACATAAGGAAAGTTGAAATGTGGTCTCAACAATGGCTAGTAAATTTTAATGCATCAAAAACGTTAGAACTGACAGTATCGAGGAGAACTAGTCAGTCATTGCACCCTTCCTTGGAATTGTTCGGTTAAACTATTGAAAATGTTTCGTCCCATAAACATCTCGGTCTAACGTTTAATAGTCTTGGCACTTGGAGCAATCATGTGGACCTAATCGTCAAAAAGGATGGAATCGCCTAAATATGCTCCGAAGGTTCGAATTTAAACTTGATAGGAAGACTCTAGAACAAATATACTTTTCTTTCGTGAGACCAGTCTTAGAATATGCGTCGCCAGTTTGGGAGAATTGTACAAACACGGAATCGGATGAGCTAGGAAAAATTCAGGTCGAAGCTGCCAGACTTGCTACTAGAGATACTAAGAGTGCGGGCAAATCCAAATTATACATTGAATCTGGGTGGAAGGCATTATACCAGAGACGCCAGAAACACAAACTTATCCGGTTCCACAAAATGTACCACAACCATTTTCCAAACTATCTTTCTAACTTGGTACCACGACATGTATACCAAACACAGAATTACAACTTAATAGCCCAAACCCAACAATACCACATTCCCGAACTGCATTGAGGCAAAAATCATTTATACCATCAACAGTAAAATATTGGAACACGTTAAACACGGAACACGAAAACAAAAACACTTTTGACACGGTTGAGCGTTTCATCGTGAAGTCGAACTGTTTCAAGTATTAACACTAAGTCTTAAGACTGAGCTAGAGTTCCGTTCCGTCTAAATGTGGCAGTGTTCACTTCAGCTATTTGGGTATTGCATAATGAGTAACTGAAACCTTTTTTATGGTATGTTATGCAGTAGATAAGCAGGGTAATCTACTCAGGGAATTAATCGCCAAGCAATGACTGATCTTCCTGACAAATCGCGATGTGAATTCATAGTGACCGCCCTGTCGATCAAGTCTCAACCTGCCAGATCATTGGCATCATGACATTGACAAACTGACCCCACTTTCCTCTCAGTCTTTTTTCCCCCCATCTCTTTAACCAGCTTTAAAATACATGTACCTCTATTGTATCACTCTAATTATTTTTACATTACTCTGTTGTAACTTTACACTTTTAGGAGACGACTTACATAAGCCTTAGGCTTGATGTCGAATCCTGTTATTACAGTTAACTATACAAAAGTACAATACCTTCTATTGGTCGTGTATATTTTATAAATTATATTTGTTCCATGTAACAACCAACCATTTTTCAATAAATATTGTTTAAATCAAGTCACATGACACATTTTGGCGAGAAATGGTTAAACTGCTTCCAAATTTATCCAGGGGTTAACCCTTTGAATCCTAGCGGCCATTCCCGTCCATCTACATGATACGTCATAACGCCATTAAATAGGATGGCTGTTCAAAATGTGTGGAGCAGAGTAATCAATATTTTTAACGTGAGCCCCGAGGCTGCATGTTGAAAATATTGATTGGTCTACCCCAAATAATGAATACGGACTCTTCTGACTGCCGCCATCGAACTGGCATGGAATATACCATTCAGTGGCGTAGGAACCGGGGGGGGGGGGGGGGGGGTAAGGGGGGGGTATTTACCCCCCCCCCCCCCCCCCCCCCCCCCCCCAAAAAAAAAAAAAAAAAATTCCCAAAACGTATAGATGTATAGCCTATTGCTCATTGACAAATGCAGACCAGACTCGAATTCAATGGTGGCACTGTACGAAAAAGGAAAATCATTCCGTTTATAAAATAGTCGATCGCGATGCCAACTATTATGGATCAAGCCCAATGAGCAGTTCATTTACTATAAAACTAACACACTAACACCACAAGTTGCCGTGTTGCGCGATTATTTGAAACGTATTGATCAAACGCCAGTTACGTCGCGCAGTGATCTCCCTTCTTTCTGCACTGATTCGAAATATAATTGAGTTAGTAGAGTTACCTCTCTTGTAACTTACAAGAGAGGTAACTCTACCAAAATTGTAACCTTGAAAGTTTTTGCCAAAATTACAACACCCTGTTAGGAAATCCCACTTTTTCAAATAAAAAAATAGGGAAAATTACACCCCAGTGGCCACCAGAATGCACCATTTGATACCTCAATTGTAAAATTTTCTTGGGGGGAGAACCCCCCCCCCCCCCCAAACCCCCCTCATCAAGCTCGTGCCTGCGGCACTCGCGGCAGATGCCTTCGGCATCTGCTCAACCAGCGCCACACGACCCCTATACCCCCCCAATATTTTTTTGTTCCTACGCCCCTGATACCATTAGAGTTCAAAGGGTTAATAGTTACGGATCGTGAGACCAGTTTCACAAACTCAATTCGTCACTTTGTCCCAAACGCCAAATTACTTCACTGTTGGAATCACATAAGAAGTGACATAAAATTCTGGATAAAAAACATGGTGGAAAATCGGACGACATTTCTGTCTACTCGAGTGATATTGAAACCTCAATACGAAGTGCAAGTGAGGTTGACTTCGAAGAGACACATAATGTGCTCAGTCAAAAATGGAGTGTGGCGTTCTGTGATTATTTTACGGAGCATCTTGAAGAGCCTCTCAAAGTGGTGCATGTTGATTTATTTTGGAACAGTACTATATCTTTGATTCGTACTCTGGAATCACCAACATCTCGGAGGGTTTGATAAAGTGTATAAGGACTTAGTACAGTGGAAAACAAGTTCCACTTGATACAATCACATTATCATTCCACCAGCTTCAACTGTTTTATAGACTCGAAATGCTTAGGGGATATTGTGACGTAGGAAACGTGGAACTGAAATCACAACATAGAAACAAGCTGGTTGATCCAGAAATCGTTACTTACTTACTTATGTTTACTTATGTAGATAATGG